>JAOXYD010000008.1:7677650-7705332 GCA_028565735.1 Pinacopodium congolense
TTTAGAACCGTTGACCACGATTACAATTTTTAAATCGTAATCGCCGATTATTAAATCGACGGTTAGCCGGTTAAAAATTTAACTACGGTCAAGGCTAAATTACTAGTGTAGATTTATTGCTTGTTGAGTGGAATTATATGAGACGGTTATTTAGTGGTTACACGTGGTTGAACCGCATGATATGTGAGGTCAATCTAAATTTTTAGACAAATCAAATACTTAATAATGAGATTTAGTGACAGTAAGAGTCAGGTTCTTTTTAAATATTTTTTTAAATGTTAAAATTTAATTTAAATATAAATGACAATGTTATTACTTAAAACAAATCCTTTTTATCTTATAAAAGATTAAAACCGGACACATAACCACATAGGATGCGGGGTCCCAACAATGGTCTGTTAGGGGGTACTTGGGACCAGCTGCTGGGCAGGACATTAATTTCCCGGCGAGAGTTGCGAGTTTCCAAAAACCCTAATTAACCTTTCTCTGAGTTGTACAACCATCGCAATCCCCCTTAAACCTCCCACAGCTGTCTCTTGTACACTAGAATTTTGCTTGCTTATATTGCCCCATTTCCGTTTTTCTAAACTTTACTGGTCTTGCTATCAACCCAGATTGGAAAACTTTCATCTTGGGGTCTGTTTCAATCCCATAAAGAAGGGCTCACCAAAATTGGACAATCAATTTGGTTGCCAATTTTCTATTCGTTTTTTAGGGTTTAAGATGGCGGAGGAGGAGAGGAGCTTGGAAAGTGATTGTACGTCGGAGGATGAGGGGAAGGAAGATTACAGAAGAGGAGGGTACCATGCAGTTGCCATTGGAGATACATTCAAGAATGGACGTTATGTGGTGCAAAGAAAGCTTGGTTGGGGTCATTTTTCCACTGTCTGGCTAGCTTGGGACACTCAGAGATTGGTATGTTTGTGTGTGTGTGTGTGTCTGTTTGTGCGCTCTTTGTGTATTTCAGCTGATAATGCTTAGGGGAAGAATGATTAAATGTTTTAATTTATGTGTTTCTACGTGCTTGATGTTTTCTACTTCCAAGAAATAATTTTTTTCTTTAATAGATAAAAGAAAAAGATTGTCTTTTAGATAATGCCAGTAACGGATTTCATTTTTTTTCCTTCAGAAAGAACAAAAAAGTTTCGATCTTTCAGATAATGCGATTAAAGGCAAGTTAGAGAGAACGGGAGGAGAAAGCATAATTAAACATAAACCACTACCTATTAATTGCTTCTTGAGAGTAAGAAGAGAGGAAGTTATTTCGATTTCTGGTTGGGGATATAACAGAGGAATAGAAACATAATACTGTAAGCTTCTAATCTTAAGGTGTTTCTATGGACTGCCGAAAAAAATTTCAATTTGTGACGAATAAATCCCATATTTCTCGCTTGACGTAGTAGGAAGTTTGGTTCCTGGTTATGCACTCTTATCTTTAAACTAAAAAAATGGAAGAGAAATTTCTACCTGGCTTGGGTGCTTTTTAACTGTTTGAGTTGCTGTAGTTCCCTCATAACTGTCTTTTTCTTTAATTGTATCAAGTGGTAGGCTGTGAGGTGCTTTATTTGTTGAACATATGTAATTGTAGTTTGGATAGAAGATCAAATGTTTCTCATTGATGGATATATATATAGAGAGAGAGAGAGAATATCCAACGTTTACGAAAAAGTATCTCTAAAGAAGATAACTCTTGGAAAGAGCATGAGTGAAATGGTATAACCATTCAAAAAATGACGAACATATCTTTTTGTAAGGTTATATCCCTAAAAGGATAGAACTCTTGGATGGACAAAGTATGGATGAAGAGACATAATGCGTAGAAGTAACCTTTCAAAAAACATGAATCGAATGGAAATCACTTGTTGAGTTATCCGTCAAAAATCCATAAGCATTACTCACATTTACATTTATGCATTAGTTCCTTTGTAAGAGTTTTCTCAGAGTTGATTCCAAATGACAAGTAATCTTTATTCACAAGTTGTCTACAGTATTATATTATCATCCTGGGCAACAATATTTACCTCATTTTCTTTTCCTCATGAAAATGATTCATGTGTTTCTTGTTAATTTTATTATTTTAATTCCTCACCAACACTAGAAGTTTATTTTTTGTAGTGTTATGTAGCTTTAAAAGTTCAAAAGAGTGCTCAACACTATACTGAGGCTGCAATGGATGAGATAACAATTCTCAAACAGATTGCTGAAGGAGATCCAGATGATAAAAAATGTGTTGTCAAGCTTTTGGACCATTTTAAGCATTTGGGTCCCAATGGACAACACGTATGCATGATTTTTGAGTACTTGGGAGACAATCTTTTGACTCTCATCAAATCTAGTGATTACCGAGGGGTACCCCTACACAAAGTCAAAGAACTATGTTTTCATATTTTAGTAGGTTTGGATTACTTACATCACAAGCTTTCAGTTATTCACACTGATTTGAAGCCAGAGAATATATTGCTTATATCAATGATTGATCCCTCCAAAGATCCTTGTAAATCTGGCATGCCTCTTGTCCTTCCAGCCAGCAAGAATAATAGTATTGCTGCTGGGTGTCATACTCCCCTAGAAAGTAAGAGTGTAAATGGTAATTTGACAAAGAATCAGAAAAAGAAGATAAAGAAAAAGGCTAAGAAGGCAGCTCAAAGTTGTGAAGGACAGGAAGCTTCTAAGGAAGATGAGGCTTATCCCAAAAAATATTTTCATGAAGATTCTGCTGTTGATGCAAAGTCCAGCGATGATTTCGTTGAGGAACAGCCAATCAAGTCTTCTTCTGATGGTGATTTGGCAAAGGGTGAGGAAGAGAAGAATACTTCCCTGAAAACACATGGTGATGGGAGGGGGAGCTCTTCTTCCACAGGGCAAAAGCTGTTGGAAGCAGTTGACGTAAGGTGCAAATTGGTTGATTTTGGAAATGCTTGTTGGACATACAAACAATTCACAAGTGATATCCAGACAAGACAGTATAGGTGTCCTGAAGTTATTCTTGGATCAAAATACTCGACTTCAGCTGATCTATGGTCCTTTGCTTGTATTTGCTTTGAGCTGGCCACTGGTGATGTCCTTTTTGATCCTCAAAGTGGTAAAAAATATAGTAGGGATGAGGTATGGCCACACATGACACTTTCCTACTAGGATTTCCTTAGCAGTAACCTTTTATGCTACATGAAGAGGTTTTTGCTACATCCTGTCATTTTTTGACCTTCTCGATTGATATTTACAGGATCATCTAGCATTGATGATGGAGCTTCTTGGTGTGATTCCACGTAAGGTGAGACTGTAACATATGCTATGCTAATCTATAATTGGGAAAGAAAAAAAGAGAAGAAATTCATTTGTAATTTTATGTGTGTACTGAGACATTTTAATTGTGCAAATTGTCAGTTGTTGCTTACTGTTTAAATTTCTAACTCATAATATTGATATGTTTTCTACAGTCATTATGGTATTTTACTCTGATATAATCTTTTCAGATTGCATTAGGTGGTCGCTATTCCCGTGAGTTCTTCACCAGACATGGAGATTTAAGGCGTATCCGTAATTTGCGCTTTTGGCCTCTCAACAAAGTGCTAATGGAGAAGTATCGTTTCAATGAGAAAGATGCAACTGATATGACTGAATTCATTGTTCCCTTGCTGAATTTTTCACCTGAGAAGAGGCCAACTGCAGGGGAATGCCTTAATCATCCATGGTTAATCTCAAGTCTTCATGTGCTTGAGCCGTCCACTCCAAATGTTCAAGTTAAACCAGTTAACAGCGATGTGTCTGGAAACAGTAGGGGGGAGGATGTTGGCCTGGAAATGGAAGCTGGAGTTGGAAATGAATTTGTTCATGGAAATTGAGGGTCCTCCAGAAAACCTGAGCTTGAGCTAAACCCTTCAAAATAGGCCCACCCGTATGGGGAATGTTGCTAGATTTTCTCAACTTTGTTTTTGTTTGGTTTTCCACACTCCATTCTTTTCATTAGTATTCCTAAAAGTGAAATGCATCCATCTTTTAAGGAACCACGAGTCCCATGCCTTTCAGCGGAGATGTAATATAGTAAGCATTGAGTTTTTGAAATGTGTGGTTTCATCTGTTTGGTCCATTTTTTGGTAAGAAGGTGCTCCCTCAAGGGCTCTTAAGTTTTAGCCAATATGTTCCAACTAAAGTTGTCAAATGTATGCAGTTTACAGATTGGTTTCGTGGCATCAATTGTATTCTTGATTGGATTTATTCAATGAATTCCTTTGGAGCTTCATCTCTTGCTGTACAAATATGGCGTCAAACTATTATGCATTTCAGCTTCTGAAGAGGTGTACAATTTGCTTTGCTTTGGCCCTCGTTGAAACTTTAAGATGTTTTGATGCCTAAAACTTAGGATTCTACTTCTATCGGATAGTAGTTTATAGGGTTAATTATATTTATAACTTTAAACTTTTTATCATTTTTTTAATTGATTCTTATACTTTTGAAATTTTCTATTAAAATCTTATATTTATGCCAATTAATTAAAAGCAGTTTTTATAGGATTTAATTGAAAAAATTGTGAAAAGTTTATATTTTAATTAAAAAAATTATGAAAGATTTATGATTATAAATATTTTGAATAATTTTATTTGTAGTCTTAAATTTTTTATAATTTTTTAATTAAATCTTATATTTTTTACAATTTTTTTAATTAAGTCCTATAAAAATGTGATTAATTCGCATAGGTATATAAAACTCAATTAAGAAAATAGTGAAAAATTTAAGAGTTTGGTTATTATTTAGTTTATATTATAATTTTCTGATTGATTTTTGTTACAATAAAATTTATTATAACTTTTAAAAACTTGATTTAAGATTTGATTTAAGTATTCATATAAATTTATTAAATAAAAAATTATAAATAAAATTTATCAAAATTTTGTCAGTTTTAAATTTTTTTTACTTTAAAACATTTTCTCAATGTTACCAAGTATTATAGTTTTTAAAAATTTGTGTATAAATATTAAAAATTAAAATATATCTTTAACCTTAACATTTACTTCTGGCTTAAATATTATTTTTTGAAAAAACTTTTAGCTTAAATGTTTCACCAATAAAACATAAGCACGCACGTATACGTCACCTAATTAGATAATTAAATCAATGAAAAAGCTTTTTGATGGCTTAGAAGACATACAAAATGGTTGACTCTATATTTAACCTATGATTTAAGCTTACAAAATTAAAGAATGCATCTTTTAAAAATCAGTTTATGAATCAAATTTAAGTTTAAAAATTAAGGCTAAAAAATTTAGAAACTATAATATACATTTACAAATATTCTAAATTTAATTTAATTTATAATAATATTAGAGAATATAATAGAATATGTAAAACTCTTTAGATAAAGGCTATATACACACACATATGTGTGTGTATATATATATCTATATATCCTTATATCTTTATATAAATATTTTCTTTCTAAATTATAATTTATAATGAAACCAGAGGTGATCCTCTTATCAGTTTTATTATCTACTAAAGAATTGGTTTATTGTTTTTATAATGCTCTTGTGAAATATTTAAATTGATATATCAAAGATATAATTTATGATTCACATTTATATTTGATATAATTTAGAAAATTTTTAAAAATATTATTTATGAGTCAGGATTGAAGTTGAAATTTTTATAATAAGATTTTAAAATTAAGATCATTTTATAAGTCAAAGGTACGAAATTAAAAATTTGGAGTAAATTTTAGTTAAATCCAACGCAGGTAATCTACATATCTATTTATGAATATTAAAGAGCAAGCAAATGTCAATTCATTCCCAGGATAAACTCAATCCGCTGGCTAGTACGCAGGAGTCTGCTTTATTGCTTCCAGTGCACTTATTTTCAGTAAAAGAATCTAAAATGGCCTTGGAAGTGAATCCAAATTCTGGAGGAGGAGGAGGAGGAGAAGAAGAAGAAGAAGCAGAATATGCATATGCTCACCATCCTTCTCCTCCGCCCGATGAGGTATCAACATCAATCCAACAGCTCTATTTCCTTGACCCTATTTATGATGTTAGGGTTTGTTATAATAAAATATTAGGAATTTTCTTGTCGAAATAGGCCACCATAAACGTTTTACTTGTTTTGGTGATTCAAATGTTCTTCTATAAAGAAAAAAATTATGTTTTTGGTTGTTTGGCTTTGCAATTTCGATATTTGAGGCATTTGCTGGTGGGTGGCGTGAAAAAATCAATTTTGATTTGTTGCACTACCGCAGTTGTTTGATGTATCAACAACGGTTGATCCTAGTTATGTAATTTCTTTGATACGAAGACTTGTCCCCACCGAGCCGGAGAGCAAAAGCAACCATGTTAAAATGTCCAATAACAGTGGGATAGAATCAAGTGATTTGGCTCCTTCCGGTGAAGAAAATGGGCCTGACAATATGGATGTCAATCAACCTTCTTGTCAAAGAGAACATGGCGACATGTTAGCGGGAGATGATATTTGGGAAGAGCACGGTTGTGTTCTTTGGGATCTTGCTGCAAGTTCAACTCATGCACTACTAATGGTACTTTCTTTAGTTATGCTCCCTTCCTTGTATCAATATTTCATCTTCCTCATTGCAAGCTGTGTGGTCTTTGATATTGAAGCCATCACGGTGGTCGTACCTTTTTTTTTTCTTCTTCTTCTTATGAAGCCCATATGAGATTTCTACTGTCATCAATAATCCTTAGCACCTCAATGTTTGAGTTTCCATGCTTCTGTCTACTTGGAAAAACTATGTGAAAATTACTGCTGAATTCACAGGAAAACTATCATGGTATTTTTCTATAATTGCATTGACTGGAATGTCCTGAATATTCATGTCCAGGTGCAAAACCTTGTACTTGAAGTGCTTCTGGCAAACCTTAAAGTTTCCCAATCAGCACGTGTTACAGTAAGGCTTATTTTCACTTTGTTTCTTGAAATCCTTTTCATTTTTAAGTTCAACTTCATTCTTTGCTTTTGATCTATAAAATTTGTTTCCTCATTTTTGTGTGGTTTCATGGTAGGCTTTACTCAATTAGTTCTCTAAGATTTGATGCTTTGGGTTTGATTTTTCCTTTCCTTTTTTCTTCTTTCTCAGGAAATCTGCCTTGGCATCATTGCAAACTTAGGTTGCCATGAAGTTCCAATGAAGCATATAGTTTCTACAGAAGGAATGATTGAGATCATTGTTGATCAATTATTTTTAGATGACACACAATGCCTATGTGAAGCGTGTAGGTAATTTGCACCTGTACAAGTTTTGATTTTGTATAATTCTATTTGACATTTATATTGTAACTATGATCTTGTCACATTGATACTAACCTAGGACCGTTCTCTCATAATTTTTTATGCTATGCAGAAAATTTAACCCCTTATCCTAAGAAATCATGATCCTGCTCTCTGTTAAATTATTTTTCAACATTTTTCTTTTCCTTCACCTTGTTGTTGCTCTGACCTTGTTCTCCTTTATCTATTTCATTCAGCACATTGCCCTTGGAGTTTTCTTTTAATTATTTCAAGAACTTGAAAAGTTTACTTCTCGTGGACCATTACGCAAATGACACTAGAGCAGCCAGTTGTATATAGATTTTACATTACATGTGAAATTGTTCACATTCCTTCTCTCTTCATATGAAGGGCTATCACTCCTATTATTGTTATCATTCTTCGCATTGAGTTTTCATAGAAGTCTCATGAATTGCTTATGGGTTATTAGCTAAAACCTTAGTTTCTATTTCTAAAATCCATTTACAATTTGATTATCCAGAAAAAGGGACACAAATTGGTTTTTGCTCTTGCTGCTGCTTTATACCCTTTTTTAAACATTATTTTCTGATACAGGCTCTTGACTTTGGGTCTTCAAGGCAGTGAATCTAATACATGGGCTGAAGCATTGCTTTCCGAGCATATTCTGGGTCGTAGTATGTGGATAGCAGAAAATACATTAAATGCACATCTGTCAGAGAAGGTAACTGAATTCTGTGCAGTATTTTGTATATGCCTTCTGTCAAGCAGATGATATATTAGCAAGTTTGTAGGTTTCTATAGAAGTGCTAATACTAACCTAATCATATCCATTTCTATATTATACTTAAAGAACAGAACACTTTGAAGGAAATTGGTCTCCTCTTCATGGAATTCCTCATACCCATTAGATTGAAGCTTTAAGGAAATGGTCATTGATACCAAATTGGAGTTAAGTTGCTTGATTGTTTTTGTAGAGAATCTTGGACCAGTATGAACTATTGAAAACATAATAATTAAAAATTTTATATGTGCATAATCTTTCAATATATCCTCTGGCTTTGACCAAAGTTTATGATGCTTTATTTGATGTTCTTGATGTTGTTAATTGCAACATGCAGGATAAATCAGTATCGCTTATTGACCATATTCTCATAATGAAATCTTTTAACTTTCTTAATAATTTGTGAACCTTGCATTATAATTGATTTTACTACCTTCATTGTTCTACTTTGACATGCCGACATAGAGTCCAATGATATATATGCACCTCTAGCCAATTTTATTAGGTTTCATTACTTATCAAATAGATAGAAACTTCCTTGTGTTGATCCTTGTTTTGATAGATCAAAAATTAAGGACAAAAACATGAATGCATGGATGTTTGTGTATTTTTAATGTAATTGTGTGTTCATATGCATGTGTGTGTGTGAATTAGTGTGTGCATGTGTAATTCTTTATAGAACATTTAAGTTTTTACTTTATCCTATAGCTAAAAGAGCTTCATATATGGCAGAGTGTAGGACTACTATTGGCTATCATTGAGAGTCCAGTAGAAGTTTCACGTAATCTTCTTTCAGCCTTGATGGGGCTTGGTTTACCAAGGTTATTGATCAATCTCTTGGCCTTTGAAATGAGGAATTTAACTGGTGAAAGAGTTCCTCAAAGGTATGAAATGGCTTTAATTGTATTCAAAGATTGGACTTGAATTTATTATTCTATTTTCTGATGAATAAATGTTTAATTGCTATTTTATCAAAATTTTATATCTGTCAAACAATTTTTTGAAAATATTGATCAAATTATTGGTTTTAAGTTTATGTTTTTGTTGAACTCTCTTATTCTATGTTTTTGGTAAAGAATTCTGAACTTGATGAAATTTTAATTTTATCTAGGTTCATCTCTTGGTAAATCACTGAAACTCATTTATCCTGAATTCTAATATTTGTGCTCTCTATTGTGCTAATATTGGAAGTAGTTGTTGGAACTATTTTAAGATGTGAACAAATGATTGAAAAGCTGGCATGTCTAACCACAAACTATGCAGCTGAAAATTTTCACTTCATCCTTTTGATGTTCAAATGAATAAATGGTATATTTAGTCCAAATTATGAAGTCTTTTCCTGTAATATGTGTATCAATGGCATTATATCACTGTTATATACTGTGCCTGTTTCCTGGAATTAATTTGCAGAATGCTTTTTATTGATTAATTTACTTGTCAGTTTAATATTTGTATTTAAATCTTCATGTTAACCCATACTCTTTCTGTCTCGTTAAGAGTCATGTATATTTGCACTTTCCTTTCTTTTCTGCTTGCTACTCAATCTATATGGTCTCAGGTACTCTGTCTTTGACGTGATTCTTCATGCCATTGAAACTCTTTCAACTTTGGATGGACATTCCCAAGAAATTTGCTCTAACAAGGAACTTTTTAATATGGTTTGTGAGTTGATCAAACTCCCAGATAAAATTGAGGTATGTCCCATTTGTGGAATTATTAGAAAATCTCTTTTTGTCAATGTTTTGAATGGGGATAGATCCTTTACGTTTCATTGCTGACAGTGAAATATATTGGAGCTAAACTTGCAGCTGTTCTGGTGAAGCGGGGACTTATCTTGCATCACCTTTGATTAACAAATAAAGCTATTAAATATTTATGCTTTTCATGAATTTTTTTTAACAATTTGAAATATTAATTATCTCAATTATTATCCATTGGGAGACCCTATAATGAAAAGTGGGGAGACTATTTAGATCATCCTTAATTTAAGTATTTGTATGACAAAATAGAATTTAGGCGTGAGTTGCAGGAAGTGAAAATTTCAAATGACGATCATGGAGAAGCATCAAAGATTGTGCCCCATATTTTTTGTTAACTATTGTTGATGATGTAGTTCTTTTATTTCTATTGAATGTGTAATGCTTTGTGGTTTCATTTTTATTTCTGTAATCCTTCTGTTTGATTTTTGTTATTTGATCATTTCGTAATTTTTGAAAAATTGAATTATGTTACATAAATAGATAGATACGTATAAGAAAATATGTCTTTAAAGAACCATACAAAGTATAGTTTGAAAATCTAGTAACAATAAATATTCCTGCAGGTTGCCAGCTCTTGTGTTACGGCTGCAGTTTTAATTGCAAATATTCTGTCTGATGTACCAGATCTAACTTATGATATATCTCAAGGTAACTGCTTCGTATCACTGAAAATGCTTTTTTTCTTTTTAGACATCTGTGAATCATAATCATATATCAGACCCCTTACTGGAATAGAGATGACATTTGGGATATTTCCAGATTTCCCTTTCTTAGAAGGTCTGCTTGATGTGCTTTCTTTTGCTTCTGATGACTTGGAAGCACGGGGTGCGCTCTGGAGCATTATGGCCAGGTTATTAGTTCGCATAAAGGAAAATGAGATTAATCCATCAACTCTGGATCAGTATGTCTTGGTTCTAGTGGCGAAATCTGACTTGATTGAGGAAGATCTTCTTGACCGACAGTTGGATAATCTCGGTGGAGAATTGAATAATTCAACTAGTTCTACCTCAAAATTAAATGCTAGAGATCTAGCTGTATCCTGTTTTTTAAGTCTGTTAGCTTGGAGTGAACAATTCAAGAATTTGATTTAAGAAGCTTCTATGTGCCCAAACAATCTGTGACCATTGTATTAAATCTCTTAAATCTCCTCTGTTTCAAATCAGTTTTGTGTTGCCATTTTGTCCTTTACTGGGTACAGATTCAAAGAATAATCAGTATTCTAAATCAGTGGACCACTTCAAAGGACTGCCTTGAGCAGGGGACGGAACATATTGCAGAAGACTTTACTGTAGATGATGTAAATGTCCGTAGATTGTTGGATTGCTGCTGTAAACACGTTCAGTAAGCACATCTCTTTCTCTCTGCAGTTAGTACATTTACTTATAGCAATGATCAAAAGGATTTTGATCTTCCAGAAGCATGAGTCCAGTTAAATTAGTAATTTTTGGTTACATCTAATGCTTGAGCTGTTCAGCTAAAAGATTTGCATGTAGCTTTTTTATAATCCAGAAAGTTGTTTCTGTCACACCTTGAAAAAGATTCATGAAGGACAAAGTAACCATGTACAAATAATGAAACCTCCTGAAAATAAGACTACCATAAGATCAAACATCAAGCTTTATGGAGAACTTATTTGGACATGGAAATTATAATGATAGAAAATTTGGAGATTCTTGCCTGATTGACAGAATAATTCCAAAGCTCTTGTTTTAGTCTGATGCACTATCAGTTCTCATGTATAATGCAGTTCCTGTCCTGTTGTTGCGATGATAACCTTCTTTCTTAATTTCTTCATCATTAGTTAGATTTCCTATTCTCAATCAAAAGAAACATGGAACATAACTAGAAGTTTGTGACCAGATGCTCTTGCCATACTGCAATTTCAGGGAAGACAGGTGAGATAGATCATGGAAACTAGGACTGAAGGCATCTAGAGAAGACAAAATTTTCAGGCACCATAATTAGGTTTGTCCTATTCTAAATGGCAAGAAAGCTGTGAGATAACTAGCGAATTTGCCACATCTTATATAAGTGCAATTTCCTTTCACGCATGACTTAAAGGTGACGAAACTGGGTTATACTTAAAGTGACGAAACTTGGTTGGGAATAATGCTCTAAATTTAACAGCAATCTGTGCTCTTTTTCCCAGGTCCACAGGTGCTGACATTGAGCAAAATGAATGCTGAATTATCCCTACAATTGCTTTCTTCTCTGGAAGTCTCAGGTTTTGATTGCTTGCCTAAAAAAATCTCGGCACAAGGCTCAGATACGAGGAACTCATGAGGGAATTGATATGGTCTCACATAAGGGAAATTTTGTGGACTATACGAGGACTTGCCATCCTCATCTACGCCCAGCCAGGTTCTTTTTTCAAAGTCATTAGAAAGACTCCTAAAATGACAGTGACTTTTTATTTTAACAGTAGATATTTATTAGGTATTGTATAACTTCTGTTCAGTATGTATTTCGGTCGTTCACCAACACCATCTGCTTTGTAACAATAGGCATCATCCAACTTTTGGTAAACTGAGAATTCCTTTCAAAGGGCAAGAATTGCGCCCGAAGCAAGTCCATGTTTCCCCGAGAAATGAATTTTGAGGAAAACTTGAAACAACAGAATGCATTATATACAAAGCACAAACTAACTTGGGCACTGAAGCATCTGGGCATGTGGGCATTTTAAAAGCTGAGCCTCACATGAAATCTTCAATCAAAGGTTGATAGAAAAGTTTATATGCTTCTATAACTTCAAGATACCACATGGCTTCTCGGTCTGGAAATGCTGAGAGATCAACTATCTTATGTACCTGATGGGTTTAACACATTCATTCCGAAAGAACCAATTATTTAGCAATGCATATCAAAAATGGATTGGAACAGTAATAGAATATAAGGGGAGGAAAAAAAAAAAATCATCACCCTGATCATGGGGTTGTCACCCGGGCGAACAAAATAACTACCAACCACCATCACATACATTCCTGTGCGTGAAAGATGAAATTTGTTTATTTTAATTAACACAGAATATATATGATGAAATGCGCCAAAGGGTAATCATAAGTCAGGACAATACCTACATCCCAGCGGCGGAGGAGGAATTCACCGGCGAGGGAAAGCTCGATAATACCAGTGGAGTCATCGAGACGCAGACGACCGTCGTTGGAGACCAAAACGCCCTGTAACCAGGCGCGTTGGAAGAGAATGCCGCCCAGAGTGAAGGCGTTCTGCGAAGGGGTTTGGTGGGCATCTTTCAGTTGGACGCAAAAAACCTTTAGCGCCGCTAAGCTGTAATCCATTTCACAGAGCTCCTCTCAAGCTTTTATAGGACAAGTTTGATTCGTCACAAAGAAATAAATGTGTTTTAGGTTGAAGAGTCGAAGCCCTTCAAACCAAGGACCTGGGTTGCCATTTCATAGTTGGAATTTACCTGCTCAGACTTTTTTAGTACGGGGAGAAACTGCAGCTATTATGTTTTGACTCGATAGATATTAAACATACTCTCTCCAATGCACCTAATAACGCAAATCACATATTTAAGGTTACTTGTGCAAATTTTGACAAGCCGTATTTTGTGGATGGGATCGTGGCATCTAAGTTTCAAACAGTGAAAAAGTACATCTATTTATTAAAAACTTTTATGATTTTAATCAAACTTCGGAATGCTGAACGGTTCATACATATTATAAAACAACGTTAAAAAGGACAACTAAGTTTTGGGACATGGTAGTTGTAATAACAATGATCAATAATTGCAACTAAACATTCTTAAAAGATAAGGGATAGTCCGGCCGTAAGCAAATCGTCGGCTATAAGTTTGTTTGCAGCTTCTGATGGGTGGAAACCATCCCAGAAGACGTACTCTGTCGCATTCTTGCATGTTCCCACCGAGTCAGCGTTACACAATATTGATGTTTCCAGTAACCCTGTTCCACAGCATGCCCTTCTTGCCTCTGCAAATCCTGCAAACCGAAAATTATATATTCAATCACTTAGTTTCAATCAAATTACTAGTCCTATACATGTATAGAATATTTTTGCAGAATTTCTCTTGAAAGATGATCAAATTTAGTGCAGCTAATAGACTAATTACAAAGGTACCTACCATAATCTTCAGGCTTTGTAACAAGGTCGTGGAGAGGTTGGTAAATGTCCATTACAACCAGATTGAGGCCTGAAAGCTTTTTTTGCAGGATTTGAGATGTGACATTAAGTTTGTTGTTGAAGTACACTGCAGCTTTGTTTAACTTGACCACACATTTGTTACTATCTGTTCCGAATATGGTGATAGTTGCTGGCAAGCACCCCAGTGGAGGCAATGTTGTTACTCCAATTTTCCTTGCTCCAAGCTCATACAGGCCCTATAAATGTTAATGTGATTTTTATGAAATTGAACGGATAACACCAATTAGAAGAAAAGTAGTTAGAAGCTACCTGAATGAAATGTGAGTAGGATTTTATGAGAATGTCTGAGAACTGATTAGGTGTGTAGAACTTGTAGAGAAGAGGGTTGACGTAATAGTTTTGGACAAAATCACTGCTCCCTGAACTCACGAGGTACACTGACCCTGTTATTATTGCTGAAGCATTCGTTTTCCCTGCAATTCCTACTAGCTTCTTTTGGTATTCCTTGAAGTGTTCTAACTGCCCACTCAGTGGAATTGTATTCTAAACAAGCAAAGATTAAAAATTTTCTTAGTAGTCCACAACGAATAGGCATCGTAGCCTAAATTTACTTGTAAAATGAATGCGATTCAGGGGTGTCACTGAAATTACATATATCTTTGCAGTAGTGTCATAGTAACCAGAACCACCGGAGGCAAAGTTTGCACCAATCAAGAGGTTGTTTCCTCGAGCTTCCTTGCTAAGATAGGCTGGTGGGTATGAGGTGAAACCTATGTTCTCAGCTGTTTGTCAACCAAAGAGAAATGCATAAAAAGCCAGTTGGTGAATCGTAAAATCGGATTATGGGAAGAAGAATGTGATGGCTGCAGTACCAGTGAAATCTGAGGCGAGTTTTCCATTGCAGAATCTGCCAGTTGCTGTGTGGTTGAAGTCTCTTCCATAAGGAGGGAAATTTGCTTTGACAATGGTGTGAAGGTTGTTGTTGTTTCCTGCATCAACTACTGAGTCACCAAATATAAACAACGCTGGAACCAGTGGCTGAGCATTGGCCACAGACAGCACCAAAACCAGCAGAAGAAAAGAAGACAAAATACAGCTTGGAAAGACCATATTTTTCATCTTCTTTTTGAGTTAATCTTGCGCTTTGTAGTGTTTGAATAATACGATAGATGGAAGATAGAGAGAACTACGAAGACCCTTATGTGGCGAAATGGTGATGCCATATAGCTTCTTGGAAGTGGAATTTATAGTGAATGACAAACTTTATTTAGTTGACAAAATCTGCTGAAAGGTATAATAAAAGTCAGTTTCAAATGAAAGATTCAGTGTTCGTGACGTTTCACACGAGCACCTACCAGTACGATATCTTCTAATTATTTCTTTAGTCACCTAGTCAAAAGCTTGACACTTACAAATGAGGAAGTATGTTTGAAGTCATCAACTATTCACGAAATTAGGGAAAAGGAGTGGAAATGCGAGCTTGCAGTTTGTACCAATCCAACAGGTTAAAGCAACAGTAATTCAGCAACTTGGAAGACAAGAAGGAAAAAATCTGAAAGAGTCCGATGTGAAATTAACAAAAGAATTAGCAGTAGTTCCAACTAAAACAAAGTGGCGTTTCTTATTGAGATGTCCTTCTAGCTGTCGTAGCTTTTAAACGTTTGAGTGCCTTTTATCTACCCTGCAGCAGTTCTTTGGTCACTATCAGAACCTTAAGAAACCAGCTACGTTTTGAAAGGAAAATGGCTAATCTTGTAATCTAGGAAGATTCACCCCTTTGATTCTATGAACAACTAACTATATTGTTGGCCTTGATTAACAAAATTTTTTCACGTCTTGGAATAACTTGATAATTGTAATCAATTGAATTCCGCTACGTTGGATTAATTGTACAAGCCAACATATCATGACAACTGTTATACCATACACATGGCTACCCAACTCTGGTTATATTATATCATTTATCAGAGTTCCTTGTATAACAGTATAAAAAGAAGAGGTAATATGCATTTGCTCTCTTAGTATAATAAGGATTTCTTCTCTTATATGCAACAGACTCTGAAGATAAAATTCTAAAAAATAGCTGAATGATGTAAAAAGAAGTAGAATAGTGGATACTTGTATTTTCATGCCTGTTTGATACATGCTCGCGCTCACCATATTTGTATTTGAGTGTTCTTGTTAACCAAACGTATTCATCTGCTCATGCCCTTTAAGCTGCTTAATGAATTAAGTAGAGATGATTTCTGAAATACGAGTCTAAGCTTTTAATCCATTGCTAGAGAAATGCCTAATCTGTAAAGTGGGCAGCATGTTAATGTTAGCAGTTACGTACGCATTGAACTAGTGAAGAATAAATATCAATACTACTTGAACGAGATACATCTTAAAAAACAATTTGAGAATTGTGTTATGAAACTGAGAAAACATATGAAAGTAACAGAGAAGAAAATGATAGCAGAGACAGCAGGTGGAGTTTTCTTTTTTTTGTAAAAACTTGACTTTTCATTACTTTAATATGAATATGTTGTAGGACATATATATAGGACATCCTCTTGTCATATACATCACAATTTTTTTTCTAAACATATAAGTAAAAATAACCCATACAGCAAAGTATAGTTTTGTTGTCAAAAGTAGCAACTAACTCCACTGACTTCTATATTTCATAGAAATGCACAAATACTATCACTCTTTTTTTGATGTATTTCGTTGAAACACTAAGTCTGCGCCTCAGATAAATGGATTTGTCCTTAGGTAAATCTTTAGTTAAAGATTGAGCAACAATTTCTTATTTATTTTACTGCCAAATAAACACACCACTACCGAGAGATAAACATAGCCATAAGTGTTCTTTGCATTATCGATATAACCAACCAATCACTATCAATACATCTCATTAAGTCATTGGTTTCTTCTTTCTTATAGATTAATCCATAGTTTGATGTTCCTCTCACATAACCTTTTGGTTACATCAAAGTGAATTTTACTTGGCTCTTTCATGATCTTGATAGCAAACTAGTTGCATACATTAAGTCTAGCCTTATAGCTATTAGATTCAATAGACTTCCAATTAAACTTCTATACAAGGTTGTATCATTCTTTTTCTCATTAGCTTCTCTTGATAATTTTAAGTTCATAAGACAAGCTACTAGCTTAAATTTTTCAATATTAAACTTTTTAAGGATAAATTCCATATAGTTAAGCTAATTAATGGAGATATAATCTTTATTGATTTAAAGGAGATTTCAATTAATGGTTTTAATGATGACAAAAAAAATTTTATTGTTAATGTTTTGGTTTTGGTTCATTGAAAAGACAGATTAACACAATATGTATAAGAACAGATAGTGGAACCCAAGAAGAAAGTACAATTATGAAGAAAATGAGGATGGCAAAGCAAAAATGGAAGTAAGGATCAAGTGATGGAAGATCAAATTGAATAGGTTTTGTTTTGTATTTTTGGTGGTAAGTTTTATCTTAATCTTTTTAATGTTTGAAGGACTCAATGTTTGCATAATGATTTGCATTTAGTGTTTTTACATAGAATATTTGCATATGCATTGCATATTAGGTCTTTTGTATAGAGAATTTTATAATCATGAGGAATTTTAGAAAAAAAAAAGTTTTTAAAGAACAATCTCTTGATGTGTCAAAATATTTGAAGAAGTATTTTAGTTTGTCTGAGTGTATTTAAGTGTGTTTAAATTAAGAGTTTATCAAAAGAATGGTTTTGGGAAGTTTAAGAAAAATTTGAAAAGTTTTTTAAGTTCTTGGATACTTTGATAAAGTGCGAATTTTTCATAGGCCTATCTTTCATTGTTAAGTTTAATTGAAATATTTTGGTGTTTAAAATTAGTTTAAGCATAATTTGAAACTTGTTTGATATGATTTTAAAGTAAAAGGAAAGGTTTAGTTATTATTTAGAATTGATTTTGAAATAGAAAGCTTCAAAATGTATTTAAAATTTCATGGATTAAGACATTTTGAATTATTATTTTTAATTGAAGATTTTGATAACTAAAATCAATTTAAGGAATATTTGAAACTTGTCTAAATAAAATTTTTGTGAAAGAATATTTTTTTGGGTATTTAAAAATGTTTGAAAGTATGAAAACTGGTTTTTAGAATGACCTGTCAATTAGTAATATTTGACCAATGTTACAATTAGTCTACAACAGCAGGAACAACGATGTTATTATGGTCTCATGATCTATCTAATGCCACAATGGTAGTCTAAAACAATGAGGATAATGGTATCATTGGAGGTCAAAATTCTATTAGGGGGATAAACAACTGTAGAGAATGATGTCATTTAAGAATCCCTTTATAGTTTTTGACAGACGATGTAACAACTAATTTATAGTGTCAATAACTTTTTAAATGGGTGTAACAACTAGGAATTGATTCTAAAGGGTATTTAAGTTTGTTAAGCCTATAAATACATATTATAAGTATTATGGAACAATCCTTATAAATTATGATTGAGTTAAATGAGTTTTGGATTTTTTTAAAATGCGTTTTTGAGTTAGATGAGCTTGAGAGAAAGTCTAGAGTTTTTAAATTTACATTCATTGTGTTATTGAGCCCTTACGCATTATTTTGATCAAGCAAGATATATTGAATATATTTTTAGTTTTGATCTTGACTTGAATTAAGTTTAGGGCTTGTTTATTGACATTGAATTTATTGTAAAAAGATATTCTTATACTTAAATAAGTAAGAAATTGTGGGTTCCTCTTCACCTCATAAAGAAGACGTTGTGAGTTTCATTTCACCATTGTAAGGAAGACATTGTGGATTTCTCTCTACCTTTGTAAAAAAAGACGTTATGCATTTGTCTTCACCTTTGTAAAAAAGAAGTTATAAGGGTTCCTCTTCATCCTAAGAAAGATTGATTATAGCAATATTTTTAAAATCAAACTAGAAATCGAATTGGTGAAGAGAAGGGTTTAAAACATAGAGGTTCAACCAGTATTAGACCATTATAAAACCGATATTGAACCAACATAAAATAATAAATGTATAAATTATGAAAATAAGTAAAAATATATGATAGAAATTAAATATCTTATTGAAAAAAAACTCTAACATTTATTAATGCGTAATCAATAATAACAATTTAAACTAAAATTGGATCAAATATAAGACATAAAAATAATAGCAAAATCAAGATTGTATTTCTGATGGAGGTTATGTCTTATCTTCATCAAGAATTTCAAAACTATATAAGGAATCATAAACTATGCATTCATCTAAAATATTTGCATCAACATCTTCTGATATATTTAAAGAAATTATAGATTACTACTATATGGAATTATTTTTTAAATGATTTATATTTAAAAAATAAGAAAGCAACTTACTATTAATAGATGTGTCTACTTCATTCATTGTGACAAATGTATTTTCTTCATAAATCACACTTTTAACTTCATTATAATCAAAATCAGGTGATGGTTTTTCTTCTTCGATTCAAAAATTGGTATAATTAATGCAATCGATATCAATTGGAACATATGTTCTCTTCTTATTAAGCACTCTAAAAAATAATGAGAATTATAAAATTAATAATAAAAATCAAATTTAATCAATAACATATATATTCTTCAGCTTCAGATTATAAGTAACAAAAATAAGGTCATTGGATTTTTGATGCTTCAAACAATTTCTTTTGTTTTTTTTGGTGTAAATGTATTTAAAAAACACTCTAATTACGTTCACAACCTAATGTAAAAGCTGTTTGACTGAGTAATCTAATAACAAGGTTTTATAAAGTTAAAGTGCTTTCACCAAACAATCTCCACCAATCATCTATATTTTAAATTAAAAGTTATAAGAAAATATATTATTGATAAGTAAAAAATGAAACTTAAATTATGAAAACTTATCAAGTTACATTTTTTTATCATAAGTTTCCTCTTTACAAAACTCCCTGAACTTTCATAATACAATCTAATTTCGTTTGATTTTTTTGACTGCTTTATTATAGAAAACATACTTTTGTGCTCAATCACATCAAAAACACCATTTGTTATTTGATTTATGAATATGTTTTCACTAAATAAGCAATAGGAATTAAGAAAATAAACTACCAAATGTATCCTTTAAGTAAGATGCTTATCCTATCATTTCTCAAGAATTTATGTATAACGCTTTTATAGTCTCTCATTCTTTTTGAAAATATTCATAATTATATTACAATCCCTATACATGCCATCGTATATATATATATATATCCTAAAGATAGCTTTTCATCTTATTCAACAATCCTTAACAATCTTATTAGTGGAGCCACATTCTTCACAACACTCAACAAGCATCCCAAAATTTATTGTCCAGAACAATGGTATATACTTCTTTTCCTTTTTTCACTTTTTGATAATTTGTGATTTAAAAAGTGTTTACTCGTTACTAAATTTTGCAGTATTTATTTATGGTTATAACCACTTTTTAAAGTTATAAATACAATTGCAAATCTAGTAGTAACAAGATGCACTATCTCAACTTAATCTTCTTATTTTTTTCGACTAAGACAAAAATGTTAAATGATTATACACAAAAATTGTGATCTTAGGTACACGTAAAGAAAGAATAGAAATGTGAGGGCTAGATCTAATATCTTTTAAAATGAGATTGATATAGTGAACAGTACATAGAGACCAATAAATATTCTCATAATTTGATTTTAACAAGTATCCGATTGATACATAATTAGTTGTATTATCTGTAACAAAGTGAACTACATTCTTTGATCCAATCTACTCAACAATTTCAGAAAATATTCCAAATAATGTATGAATACTTTTTACTACATCTGAAGCATCAACAAACTTAACAAAAGTTGTTCCAATACCACAATAAACTAAAAAATTGATGAAAGTTTTTTTCCTTTGATCAGTCCAACTATCTGTCATGATAGTACATCATGTTATTTTCGATCTAAATTTATATGAATCTGCAATCAATTGACTTTTTTTTTTCAAATCTTGAAGTAAAGGCACACGAATCTCATAATAAGATGGTGCTTTAAATTTAGGAACTATTGTTGTTGTGGCATCTATTACTTCTTGAAAATGAGGGAAATTTATAACATTCAAAGGAACATAAAAATGATGAAATCATTTACCCTAAGCTCTTTTACAATGTAAAATAGCATCCTTATCATGCAAAGCACTTTTTAAACTCGACTGAGAACCAAGAGTACTTCTTGAAGGAAAATAATAATCTAAATTAACAACAACTGTTCTTTTTTCCTTTATCTGATACTTGTTGTACAACTTGTATTTCATCATCTCCAAAAGAAACGTTATGAATCTCTATATTTTCTTTTTTCATTTTTGTTTGTTCTTTTAAATAATTCATAACCATCTCACACATATCAAATGGTACATTCTTACAAAGAGCAATATTACCTTTTATACAGGCAAAATGTTGTTTTATCATGTAAATTTATCCACCTTTAAATATTCTACCACAAAACAAACAATTATACTGGGTTTTTCCATCTGATGTTTGGGTAGTAGAAAAATAATTCGATGCTGGATCAATTTTTCCACGAACAGAAGATGTCATGTCCACTGAATCTTTTTCTGATGATTGTGTGATTTCCATTATAATATAAACCTGAAAATTTTTAAAAATTATATTATATTACATTAATTTAATTAAATGTTAATATTAACTAACTTTTAGATATATTATTTTTTTTAAATTAAAAAATAATTGCTAATGATAAAAAGATAAAATAGTTTAAGACTAATAAATGAATAAACATAAAAGGAATGTACTAAAGAGAAAAAAATAAAATAATATAAGATTGAGTTACTAACAGATGAATAAACAAAAAAAAAATGAAAATTAAGAAATAATCATTAAAAACTCAAACAAAGAAACACAAAGGAAAGGACTAGATGAAAAGGTCCAAAGAAGGAATAGTGATGCTTTTGATTTGTTAAACACTGGGTTAGCATCCTATTAAAGACTTCAAAGAAGCTTCATCATCATCATGCTTTTAATAGAGTGCTCATCATGATTTTTGAAATAGTACTCTGCAAAATGGGTTTTGAGATCATTAATAGAAAATCAAGTTAAACATTGGATTTACCCTGTTGGAGCAGAGAAATTGTTAAAAAGGAGTTTCCATGAATTGAAATCTCCTTCATTTAATCCTAAAAACTGTAACTTTGTTGAATTAGTTACGAACATTTTTATTCTTTAGTTCTTCTTGAAGTAGCCAAATTGTGTTGATCGTTTGGGGTTTGAAGCTATAGATTAGGCCGTAACACATGATCACCAAATCCATTAAACTTAACGACCTTCCCAGTAAGCCAGCTTCCGAAAAATCAAGTCCTTTGATTCGTCCCAAAATCATCACCACAGGCCGCAACACATGATCTACATCTGCTATAGATCAGTCCGCAACATCACTTCAGGTGCCATCACTGTTGAAGAAGATGAGAATAGGCCAAGGTTCCATCACCAAGTACCATCATATGCTCTTCCTTGCCACTAAACCATCATTTATTTTCAATTAGAGACAACTCATTAAGAAACTGTTTGGAAACCTATACCGATCAAATCGATATCGCATTGAAAAAATTAAGGTTTTCTTCGCAAGATCAATTTAACAAAATTTAACTTGAAATAAAATAAAGTTGCAAACAAAATTGAATAAAGGATTTGTTGTTTCAACGAATTCTTCTCTTATCCTAACCACAACCGTTCACGTGCCTGACTTCTAACGGTATCCATAGGTTGATGGGAGAGAACTCAAAACCCTTCTTGAGAGGAAGACAAAGTTGTACTAGCAACCCTAAGGTTGCCATCCTTGTATAGTAGAAAAATCATATTTTTTCTAGTTTTAAAATTAAAATTAAATACAAATCATAATTTAAGTCTAACTCTAATTGTAATCATAATTTAATTTTAACTTAATCAAATATCTTATATTTGACCTTAAAGTTTTTAAAAATTTTCAATTAAGTCTAACTTAATTAATTTTTATTCTCTTCTAATAAACCTATATGTGTGACCCATTAGGTTCCTAATAAATTGGCAATGATTATAAATTATAATTCTAATTCATAATTAAAATTAGATAAATTAAAACTCCTTTTAATTTATCTTTAATTCTCCAATTAAAAAATTTATTATCATATATCAAGAATGACATCTAGTAACATATCATGACCACCCAAATATTAAGAATGTCAAAGTGGCTTGACGAACCTGTCCATGCATGGTTATAATGTATAATTTGATCCTTTCATCATACAATGTTCTAATTGGATTTAGAGCACGGAATCAGTGTATACTCTTTAAAATCTAATCATATTCATTCTTACTAATTAGCAAATGATTTATAATTGATATTTGAAAACTCCTCTTCAAATTTCAAATCACTCTAGTCAGAGAATTTCCAAATCATCACTAATCAAGAACAAAACAATCTCTTTAATTACTTTATAATGACGAATCTTATATTGATTCATACAACTATCTCCATATAGTTCATACTACATCCAAATATTACCGATTGACCTACTTTATAAAGCAGATCATAAATAGCATTAAAACATAGTAATTCATATATGAGATGACTTTGGTAATCTTAAGTCTAATGATTAATTATATAACCATCATGCTTGAGGGAATCCACAGACATACAAGTAATGTTCCATTTGGAATTTTCAAGATCAGGTTAGTTTAGTAAATTTATTCTCTAATAAGTATCCACACATTTTTTAAGTGTCTACACACTTTATTCTATGAGATCGATTGCTTTCTTCATAAGAAAGAAACACTAGTCTAATCGTTTCATTACTACTTCGTCTTGATAAAATTATGACTAAGAACAATTTAGGAATAATATAAAATTGCAATTCGAATCTTATAATTATAATCTCATTATAATTTCTAAATATATAGTAATTATTCTATGAATTTTATCTTTATGATTAATTATATTAAATAATTGACAAGACACAAAAAGATTAAAAAAATGCCTTTTATTAATTAAAATCATTGTATTTACAAGTGTTTACAACTAACAGATTAGCTGCAAGGGCATAAATCAATAGAAACTTGTTATTAGAGTTGCTTTTTGCTACTAGGTAACCTGTTTAGGTTATTATAGTTGAATTTATTTTAAATTAAACAAAACCAATGAAGAAACACTCGTTCTGTTAGTAAAGCATCATATTTAGCGACATAAAGTAAACAAGAAATCAGTAAAAACAATTACAACGATGGATCCAGCAACAAAAATAATTAGCGACACAAAGTAAATATTGCAAAAACAATTGCAGCGATCCAGCAGTAGAGCATAGAAGAGGGAAAAACCCACTATTGGCGATTTAACTGAATCAAAACCGATGCAGAGGATGGATCTATCAACGGAGGGAAGAGAGGAAGCAAAACTCACTACCAACGATTTAACTGAATCAAAACCCACTGCAATGGAGAGAGCAAAGACCATTAGTGGGGAGAGAGAAATAGACTTAGAGGAAGAAAGTTCCCAAGAAGAGATGGGAACGGGAAGAAAATCCTTAATTAACTTATACTAGTTGAACTAGTTATATAAAAATTGACTAACTGCCCGGTTATATAAAAATTAGACATATACCGATTTTAAAAAGAAACTGAATCGAATTATTAATCGATTTTCGATTAAATTGGTTGAACCGGTCAATCTGGTCTAATTTTGTGAACCTTGGATTATAGTGAAATTTTTAAGTGAAATTTTAGAGAGTGATCGTAGGTTAAAAGTTAGCTTACTGAACCACTATAAAAATTAATTGTGTATCCTCTCATTTATTCACTCTTTTGTTTTACTTATTGTTGTGATTATTATTGAATTATTTTAATTTGATTTATTAAACCATATTGGCATCTTCATCATCATTATAGATTGATTTATGGTTAAGTATTGCATCTATTAAAAAACTAGTTTAGGCTTAAGTTTAGAAATTTTTAGAAAACCTAATTCACCCTCCTCTTAAATACTACTTAGGACTAATAATTGGTATTAGGGTTAGTCTCACTTAAAGTACAAAACTTTCTAATGAAATTAGTGAGTAAAGATCAATATAGCACTTTTTGATAGTTAATGCATATATAAACACCATTTGTTTGAAGGAAATATTTTTTTATTTAAAAATTTAGAATGAAAATTTTCTTAATGGAAAAAATGTAGATTCATGGAAATAGTTTTAAATGGCCCATTTGTTCCCACAAAAATAATAGATGAGCAAGAAGTTCCTAAAATAGAAATGGAATGATATGACAATGACATGGAATTTGTTTTCATTAAATAGCAATGCTATGCATATTTTATTTTACTTATTAGATAAAATGTGTTTTATAAGTCTCAATATGTAATTCAACTAATAAAATTTGAAATATTTTTTATAAAGTTTCAATATGTAAATTGACTAATGAAATTTGAAATGAATTAGAAGTTTCTTTTGAAGGTATCAATCTAGCTAAAGCAGTAAAGGATGAACACTTATAAGGGAAGGAAACTAACATGTGCTTGATGACCAATAATGATGATGATGAGGCTCCATTTACCTCAAACTCTTCTAATGCCAATAATAATTGTGATGGTGTTTTTTTTATAATGAATTAGTATAATGCTTTAGAATTGTAAATTTGAAAAGGAATAAACTTTCTTCCAAACATGAGGAAATATTGAAATATTTGAATAAATGCATACTTGAAAAATGAGAAGTTGAAGAGTGAATTACATGACATAGTAAATTCTCAAAGTGCAAAAGTTAACGACAATAATACTATAGATAAATTATTACATGAAAATGAGTCATTGAAGAAAGAGATCAATGACCTCAAAGAATTACTATCCAAATTCTCTCAAGGAAGTGAAATATTAGTGAGTAAGATTAAAGCCTAAAAGGCATCCAATGATAGGCGTGGATTGGGATTCACTCAAAAGAGTGCTTTCACCAATGCGAAAACCACATTTGTGAAGGATAAGAATCTAGATGATGAGTTTGTACCTAGTCAATCTTTTAAAAATGTTGCATCATCATTTAAGTCCCAAACAAAGGAGAATTTTCTTAATTTTATATATGGTCATATGTTTAGACCAAAGACTAGGAGAGAAGTGTATATAAACAAAGCGTTACATTATGAATAATTTTTATAGAAATGCATAATCCCAATATGATGCATTAGGCCTAATGTAAGGCAATATTATCTAACACAATTTCATGCTCCTCATGTGCATATGTGTGAATCTAGAAGCATGTTTCATTTACATTCTAGATCCTAAACTTATTAAGAAAAGAATAGATATAATTTTTAGTCTCACATTATACAATATGACATGATTCATTTTCATATGCTACACATATATGAATACAATCATAAAAATACCCCTCACATACATTCAAGGACATATTATTATTCTATGAGAGCTCATTATGATAGGAGGAATGTGTATATGCATAAGAATTATAGATTTAATCATACTGATTTGACATGTAATTTTTTTAGTGATTTTGGTCATATTAAAATTTTTTAATTTGCTTAACAAACACTTTTAAGAAAACCTTTAAAAATATGGGTTAAAAAATATGTTAAAGCTAACCTTAAGGACCTACATCATTATAGGTACCTCTAACATATTGATTTTTCTTATTTTGTAGGTCAATATCAATTGAAAACAAATAGATGTCCATTGAGGATAAATAAGGTGTTTTAAAAATTCTTAAACGTAAAACTAAAATTTTAACTTATGATGTTCCTAAATATAATTCAACTATGATGATAATGATTGTAAGTCCTAACTCAAAACAGAGATGAATTAAGTGTTTTAAATATTGTTCCTAATCTAAAATTTTAAACTACTTAAAATAAATCCAAACAATGTGAGGCTCCTAAGCCAAAAATCAACTAAAAGAAATATGTAAATGTTATAATACAATATAAGTATAAGACAACCATTCAATTAATAATAATATAAAAATTAATAATCTGCTTAATTGATAAAGATATGAACAAATTTCAATCACACATTCAAATATATTATAAATGTGAATAAATGAAACAAATAGCCAACTATTCAAAGATATGTCAATATTACCATTTACAATGATGTAGTAATAAGTCAATAATAAATTTAATAATAATATAAGGAGTCTAGAGAAGAGAGGAAACACCAAAATTCATAGTGGTTCAACATCACTAACGTTACCTAATTCACTCCTAATACTTTTAATGTTAGATTTTTCATTATTATAATTTAGCAAATTGCAATATTCTTTAATGAGTAAAGAGCAACCCTTACAACAATTTTCTTTCAATAAGGAGGTGAAGAGTGATCTCTACAATAATCCTCTTTCACTAAGGAAGTGAAGAGCAACCTTTCAATCTAACTTCAAGGGTGAAGAATAACATCCACATAGTCTTATTTTTCAAAAGTCAAAGGAACCTAATATAAATCAAAATCTTATTTTAAAAAGGTGAATAGAAACCTTGAACAAATATTTTTAAAGGAAAAGAGGAATGTAAACAAATATTTTCTTTAAATAAATTAAATAAATTAATACTTCAAATTGAATTACACAATTGTCTAACAAAGCACCAATTAGGGAACATAACAACACAACTATTAAAAAGCCAAGTGGAAATAACCACAAATGAAATTTTATAATTTGTCCTTTGGACAATCAATAATGCATTGGATTGCACATCTAATTGAACCCCATGTATAATGATTTATGTTATTAAGACCCCCTGTATCTCCTACACATGCCTTGTC
>JAOXYD010000008.1:7723372-7760561 GCA_028565735.1 Pinacopodium congolense
TAATGTAAATTTTTATGTTTTATTTTGACTCATCTTATATAAAGTATAATTAATTTTCTTTAATTATATTAAATATTAAATATTTAAACCTTTTATTCTAATGAAAATATGAATTTAAAGAAATTTAATTAAACTTTAATATTAATATTTATTAATATAATAAGAATAAAATAAAAAATAGGATGATACAACTAAACAGATTTACGTTTTCTGTTTTTTTTATTGATTTCTACCAAACAGGCTTTTGTTTTATATTTTTTTATTGCAAATTCTAACCAAGCATTTTTTTGTTTTTTTAACAAAAAAACAAAAACAAAAAAATAGAAAACAACAACAACAAAAAGACAGAAGTGATACCAAACGACTCCTTAGGTTTTCTTCTTTCTTCCTTTAGGTTAGTTTTTGTTTATGTTTTATTTTTTAGCTTTGGTCTTGGTAATTATAATTTTTTTTTAAGGATTCTTAGGAGTTTGTTAAGATGATTGAAGGCTTTTTGTCACTTTGGAATAATATTTAGTACAATCTAAACCCCTTTTGTCACTTATTTCATTCTCTTTGTTCATATATGTTCAAGAACATGTTGTTTATGCGTAAATATGATTTTTCTTACATATATATGATGTTTTAATATAATTTCTTGCTAAAGATAGGTTCTTAAATGAATTTATTGAGTTTTAATCATATGATTGGATGATAATCTTTGTTTATTTTGAGTTCTTAAAGCTTGTCTTAACTTAATCACTTAAGATAAGATAAAGATAATTAAGGATCCAATAGAAATCCACTTTAATCATTTGAAAAGTCAGTAAACAACATGATTTTAATCAAGGATCTAAGAAATATACTTTAGTTAATTATGATGGTGTTAATCTTGAATATAGATTTATGATTAAAACTTCTTGAACCTTAATCATAGTCCATATTAATTGATAAATCACTAAACTTCAATTTAGAATAATTAAAGATAAGGCATTAACTTAACCATAACATTGTCTTGGATTAGTGAAGACCTTCGATTAGACATTCCAAGCCTTTTCATAACTCATTTAAGTTATTTAAAGCCTAAGCCTTAACTAGTTAGTCAATTTGGTATTCTTAAATCAATTTGAATTCCATAGCAATGTTTGGAAGCTTTTAGATTATCTTAGTTTTTTAAAGTTAATTTAGTAGTTCTAACCTTTTTAATTTAGCAATCTTAAGTCTCTTTATATAATTGTAATCCAAATGACTTAGTAGTCGTACTTTTCTTTTAGGTTCGACATCTTGGAGTCATAAAAATACTTGTTGTATTTGTTAGTTTTCAATTTGTTAAAAGAAAATGTGCTTAATTGTTTCATTTGATAATTAATTAGGATAAATTTAGACTAAACCAACTAACAACAAGTTTTTGGTGTCGTTACAAGAAAAGTTAGTGATGTTAGCAATATATTAGTGTCAATTACTCTAAAATATAAATATTGTTTATGTTGTGCTGCAATGATTTTTCTTATTTTTTTTTATGTTTTTTTTTTTGGCGTTTGCTTTTGGTTTAGTTTATGTATTGGAACATCTTTTGGTGCCTATATTGAACCATTTAAAAGATATGGGGTAAATATGATCATTACCAAGATTACCAATGGTATGAGCCAAAAGAAGAAAGTTATAGATGGGCGAACCACGATGAATCATATCATGAATCTTATACGTTTGATTATTCTCTACCTTACCCTGGTTATTTTTGGCAAAATTCATCTCACTCTGAGCCATCTTTTGCTCCTTCTCAATCGTCTCATTTCCAAAATTATCCTGAGCCATTTCTCATTATGATCCTTCTTCTGATTATGATGCTAAAATTTCAAAATTAATGTAAATGAAAGACCTGATAAGGGAGGTTATGGACAAGGTTCTTTTATAATTGCAATTAGAATACCAAATGAAGCAATTAGATCGACAATTAGCCATTTTTTTCCATTTCAATTGCATGCTTTCCCTGTTTTAGAACCAAGTGAGCTAACCACTTTTGAAATGTATAACTATAATCAAGAGCTTTTAATTTCTTTTGGGCAGAATGATGATGCAATTTTTAAGTGCATTAATGATAAACAAGCTCTTAAAAGTGAAGAAGTATTGGATGAAATAATGGTTGAGTCGATGGTTTAATTAGTTAGTGTTGAGGAAGGGCATCTAAGTGAATTAGCAAACCATGACTCAGGAGCCATTCAATTTTAGCATGATGGCTTGAGTGATATTCATGACATAAGTAAGGATGAATACAGTTTGAAAGAGAATCAAAGGAGTTTAATGAATCAGTTAATGATATGGTTTTTAAGAGTGATGAATTGATGAAAACCAAGGTATTAATTGAGAGCATTGATTTCTTAGGTTTGTCTACTTTTTATCATAGGCCAAAAGTAGTCATTCTTACTATGGTACATTGTTAAGGATAGGAGTCATGCATTGTTTTTCTTAAAAGGTAAGATTTGTGATGCTTTTAAACACCTACTTAAAGGTGTAAGCGCCCTTGGTGAATTAGCTTGCTCGTATGGAAAGAATGGAATAAGTAAGTTGGATGGTGAGCTAAAATTTAAATTGAAAATTCCCTAACGTTAAGGTCCAACTAAATGACTTTAAAGAAGTGCTTATTAGGAGGCAATCCAACCTTACATTAAGTTCTTTTGTTTCAATTTGGTGTGCTTTAGGTTTAACTTTAATCAAGTGTGCTTTTTAAGTTTGCTCCTAAGTTATTTTTCTAGTCTTTTTAAGTGTGATTCTTTTGTTTCTTTGTTTTTCTTTTGACAACCTCTTTTAGAAATCCTTAATTAAAGCCTAATGTGTTTCTTTTGATTTTATTTTTTTTATTTTCAAGTCTTTGCTTAAGTTTTAATTTGCTTTTAATATGTGTGTATAAGACCCTTTTTCTTTTAATAATGTGTTAATCTCTTAATTGTGTGTTTTTAATGTATTTTTCTTTAAATATAATTTTCTTTAAGCTTAGTGTGTTTCCTTTTTAATTTATTTTTGTTCATTGATTAAGTTTAAGTTAGTGATTTAGTTGCTCTTTTAAAAATTTAAGTATAGCTTTTAAGTGTGATTTATCTCTCTTTTATTTAATGTCAGAGTATTTTAAGTGTTTTCAGCCTTGATCCATGTTTCAATCTTATGTTTAATTCATCTAGAGTTATTAGGACTTAAATTGGGATTGAATTGTTGAAGTTTAATAGGTTTTATGATGAAAATTACTTTCTAGAGATTAAAATAGTGGGTGTTAAAAGGTGATGTTTAGCGCCTCTGATTCACCGTTTTACCCTTGTCTAGATACCTAAACAGTGGAAGTTAAACAACGTCATTTAAGTCCCTAGGTATCGCCGTTTAACTCTACATTTCAGGTAAAAATGATGTAAGTGTTGTTCTTTGAGCCCTTCACCTCTTTTTCTTTCCAAAGCCAATATCCCACTTATTTCTCAACCAAATTAAGCATTCTTAGTCTTTATTTGTCACATTTTCTATTCTAAACACGATTTCACCATCAATTTATCCAAAAACCTATTGAACTCACTAGAAAATCTTTGTAACTGTTCGAGTCACTATTTATAATTGTAGGTGATTTTTTTGATTTTTCTTGAGTTTTAAGCATCTAATTGCTTAAATTATGATACCATTGTATTAGAAATTCCATAAGCTTTCTAATGATGCCTTTTTTTTCTTTTAATTCCATGGTAAAAATTTCAAGAAATTTTCAATAAATTGAATCTTCTTGTATCTTGTCCAGGAAAATTTTTTTGAATTTCTTCATGTTTTTTAAACTATATTTGATATGTTTATTGAACAATTTTAAGTCAAATGGCACATGGGCAACCTTCTGAGGCCTCTAGTTCATAAAAGAGACCTTCCTTCAACAACTCTTGTTTTTCTTCTTATGAGAAAATCAATTGATTTCATGGCCAACATCAAAATGATTTTATTGTTGAGAGATTAGTAGAGCCAGATGTGGAGGTTGAGTTTCGTGTTTTGCCTATTTTTAGGCTTTTCAATGGCTCCTAGTTTTGACACTCGTCGGACCCTTCTATCCAAAGTTGGTCAGGAAGTTTTTTGCCATCATCGAAGACAAGAACAACTCCGACTAGCTTGACATTTGTTCAATGGTTCGAGGTACCCAATCATCATTACTTGATCCTTTTTATCTACTTTCTTAAGGGTACCCGATGAGGGGGACATTTACGTAATTAAGGTGGATAAAGTTTGAGGTTATTCGGTGACTTATGATCCCTCATTTTCAATTATTGCTACTAGATCCTTAATAGGTTTAATTAGCTTTCTGAGTAAGAGAGGTTACACTACCTGTCAGTTATCTATTTGAAATCGTATTACTACAACATTGTTTAGTGTTAATATTCTTCCTAAGGCTAGCGGTCTTAATAAGATTAGGTTTAATAATGCCTATCTAGTATGTAAGTTACTTCATGGAATAGGAGCTATAGAAGGATTTCCTTTGGCAGGACTTATACTTCAAAGTATGAGGAAAGTAGTTCGATTTACTGAATAGACCAAGAACTTTTATTTTTCATGCTTACTCATATGGTTATTCGAGATAGCAAGTGTCTCTTTCGATGGTGAGATAGTAGTGCATATAACCCACTATATTTCTTACTCTATGTTACAGCTTTGGTCTTATTACAGTGTTAGAGGGGAGTAGAGGAACACGATTTTTCGACCTTTGAAGGCAGGTAAGTGTATTGATGATGCAGAGATCCCAACATATCCTCCTGTAGTTGCCCCTGAGGAAGGTATTAGAGAGGCTTCCTTTGAGGTCAATCCAAGCGTGCATAGGCCGCCTTCAAATGATCACATTCCTGCTTATGTACCTCCTGTCCCACCTTCTGAGCCTTCCTCTGGTGATATGATATCCATTCTTCTGAGGCTCAAGAGTCAATTAGTTCATATAGATCTGTAAGTCAATAGTATAGATCAACGCCTAGCACAGATAAAGGCACGTCAGTTGACAAATGGCCTGAGTCCTAATGCTTTGTTGTTTCTCATTACACATTTTGTTTATGGACTATATGCTTTTTTGTTTTCTTTTAGTGTTTTAGTTTTTTTGCTTTAGTTATATTTTGGCTACTTATTCCTTTATTTTGAGTTCTTCAGATTTATTCACTCTATAATGTACTTTGATACTGTTCATTTATTTATAGAGTATGCTTTTATCATTATTGTTTTTTGGTGCTTTTATTTTCTATTTATCATTTCCAATTGATGCAAGCAATGATCCAATTATAGTGTTCACTTCAACGGAGTGTTAAACATGATTATTATTATTATCTAGGTCATTCTTTTCCCTTATCTCCCATTTTGTGGTTTAGTTTTGATTTTATAAATATTGAAGACAATGTATAATTTAAGTGTGAGGGAGGGAGTAGATTGTTTCACACTTATATTTATTTATCCACAAGTTCATCATTTTATCATCTTTTTCAAATAATCTATAATTTATGGAAACTTTTTTGATTTTGATGCATATCATTGACATTTTTCCTTTTTATTTCTATTGTTTTTATGAATTAAGATGTTATATTTTTAATCAATCATGTTTATTAACATTTGACTTAGATTATTTCATATTTTGGATGATTAAGACTTGATGAGCATAATAATTTTCTGGATATAAAATGTATAATTTCAAAGTGATTTGGAACTTCTTTTAGATATTTTCATATCTTGTTTTAATTAAAAATTAAAATAAAAAGAAAGAAAAAAATTCCTAAAAAGTAGTAAAAGTGAGCATGCTTTTATTCATTCTACTGGCTTCAAACCAATTAGTTTAAGTTAAAGAGCTGTGTTAGTAACCAGTTGAAGTAAGGTGACTCAACTGAGTAACTGGGGATGTTCATGACAAAAAATTCATCTTCATGTAAAAAAATTGAATGACCTCGTAACCAAGTTATAAAAGCTCACATTATGTTTTATTATTATGCTTAGTGGATAAAAGATTTCATTTTCTTTAAAAGATTATTCATTTGTTTTGGTAATGTTTATTTAATTTTTTAAAAATGATCTTTGTAAGTTTGGTTGAAATTTGAAAGAATATGAAATTATTTTAAGTTTCTTATTAATTTGCATACCTGATTAACCATATGGCATCTTAATGATTTATTTAATGATTAAATGAATAAGAAAATTTTTCAATGATATGGTCTGATGGATTGTTTATTTTTCTTATGATTATATGTTATTTTGAATTTAATGACGGACGGATTTTCTTAAGGATAAGTAAATATTTAAGTGTGGGAGAATTGATAGCGGTTTATTTCATAGAGATTTTCATGATGTTTTAATGTAAATTCACCCTGATTTTGATATGAAAATGTTTGATTTATACCTTGAAATGTTTAATTTGTGAATTAACATTAAATTGAAGTGAAAATCCAAAAAATTATGAAAATTGGAGCAAAAATAGAAGCTAAACGTAGGTCTTTAATCAACTTGCATTTAATTCCTTCTAACCTGTGTTTAAGTCATTGTTCATGGTCAAAAGGCAGTAGTTAAGTAGCTGTTATGATATTTTCAACTGGATCTCCATTTTTATTAGCTGTAACTTGCTCCACTTGCTTCTTACTTGTAGCTAAGACATAAAAGAAGGTAAAGAACTCAAATTCGCATGACATTAACTCAGATTAGAGCAGTTTTGATCATATTTAGCTTAAGTTTTCTTCTTTCTTCCTTTAAGTTAGGTTTCTATTTTTGTTTTATTTTCCAACTTTGTTCTTAGTAATTTTAGGTTGTTTAAGGATTCTCAAAAGTTTGTTAAGGTGATTGAAGGTTGTATATCAATGTATAACAACATTTGGTGCAATTTAAACTTCTTTTATCACTTATTTCATTCTCTATGTTTAAGAACATGTTGTTTATGGGTTTCTTACATATATATGATGTTTTAAACTTATTTCTTGCTAATGGCAGGTTCTTAAATAAATTGATTGAGTTCTGATCATATGATTAGATGATAATCTTTGATTATTTTAAGTTCTTAAAGCTTGTCTTGACTTGATCACTTAAAATAAGATAAAGATGATTATTCTAATCATATGATTGGATGATAATATTTGTTTATTTTAAGTTTTTAAAGCTTGTCTTGAATTGATCATTTAAAATAAGATAATGATGATTAAAGATTCGATAGAAATCTACTAATTATTGGAAAAGTCGGTAAACAACATGATTTTGATCAAGGATTTGAAAAACCTACTTTGGTTAATCATAAGAGTATTAACCTTAAATATGGATTTAGGATCATAACTTCTTAAACCTTAAGCCTAATCCATATTAATTGATGAATGACTAAACTTTAATTCAGGATAGTTAGAGATGAGGCATTTTCTTAACCATAGCAATGTCTTGAATTAGTGAAGACTCAATTAAGTTATTTAAAGCCTAAGCCTTAGCTAGTTAGTCAATTTGGTATTCTTAAATCAATTTGAGATCCATAACAATGTTTGGAAGTTTTTAGAATAACTTAGTTGTTTTAAAGTTAATTTAGTATTTCTAATCCTTTTAATTTAGTAATCTTGAGCTTCTCTAGATAATTTTAATCTCAGTGACCTAGTAGTCGCATTTTCCCTATAGGTTTGATAATTTGGAATTATAAAAATATTCCACTTGTTAGTCCTAAATAACACCTAAGAGGGGATGAATTAGGTTCTAATAATATTTTAAGTAAAAAAAAGAATAAAATCAACAATAATTTGTGAAAGCTAAATAAACAATTATGGAACAAATAAGATAAAAAATACTTGTAATTATTGAAAATAAGATAAGAAATAAAAATGTAAAATAGATTACAACTTATAAACCCTTTTAAGCTCAATAAAAACTCACTTTTGTTTTTCAAGACTCAAGAATAACCTCTCAAATCCTTTTATGCCTCAAGAATAAACTTACAAATTCTTTTATAGCTTAAAAATAACCTTGTAAAAATGAACACATGAAATATACTTGGATCTCTCACAACACAAAATTCAAACTTAGATAGGAATTTGTAAGCAACATTTATATAACGTTTTTGTATCACTGCATACTAATTTCACTTGCTTATTCTCTATTTATAGTGTATATAGCAATCAATTTATCCGTTGACGAATCTGACAGTTAATTACTTTTGGACCGTTGGATAACTCTTGTTACCGTTGTGCAAATCTTCTCTCTATTGCAAATAATTTGCTCCAAAATCTTCTTTATTCGGTCTTTATTCGGTCAGCCCGTCTTTATTCAGTAAGCTGATCTCCTCAAAACTTTCATTAAGTCGACCGATCTTCATGGTTCGGTCGATCGATCTTTATTCAATAGGCCAGTGCTCCCTTCAGCACTAGTGTTCGGTCAATCGATATAGACAATCAAAATGTTCTTACTCAAATGCTCCAATCAACATATCCTTATACACAATTAAATAAGAATATCAATAGCAAACATATTTTGTCATCATTAAAATAAGGTGGAACCTCCTTTGGCTCAATACCACTTTATTACTTATTAATCAGTATACTTGTCGTATTAATTGATTTTTAATTTGTTAAAATAAAATGTGCTTAATTGTTTATTTTGATAATTAATTGGGATAAATTTAAACTAAACTAACCAACAACAGGCACATATTTACTCTTTTTGATTATATAGTTAATTGACATAGTTTTAAACAACCATCCATTGTAACTTTAATAACCAAAGCTGGGTATATTGCAGTTTCTAAAGCAACGAAGGAAGCAATTTGGATCAAGAATTTCATATTTCATTAAAAAAATTGAAGTGGTTCTTAACATTATTAATTTGATAGTATTGTGTTGCAACAACAATGGTGTTATTGCACTAACGAAGGATTTGAGGTCTCATCAGTGATTCAAGCATATATTCAGGAAGTTTCACTTGATCTGGGAAATAGTGAAGTGGAAAGACATCTTATTGGATAGAGTTCTCACTAAAAAGAATCTTATAGATCCTCTCACTAGGTCGTTATCTCAAAAGAGACATAATAGACTTATAGATAACTATGGTATTGGCTACATAGAAGATTGACTTTAGTGTAAGTGGGAGACTATTAGTTTATGTCCTTGTAGCCAATTTGTTAGTTGTAATATACATGTATGGCATTATATTTTTATTCAATAAAAAGACATTCTTTATCTTTATGTATTTGTTAATTATTTTAATTATTAATCATAAAGACAAATTTCCTAAAATAATTACAGTGTAATTAGAAATTATAATGAGATTATAATTATGATATTCGAATTGCATTTTTATATTATTTACAAAATGTTCTTAATCATAATTTCATCAAAAGGGGGTATTGATTTAACAGTTAGATTAGCACACATTATGCTTCTTTTTTACGAAGAAAGTAATGGATCTTATAGATTAAAATATAAAGAGACCTAAACAAACATGTAGGTATTTATTAGAGAATAAGTTCACTGAATTGACCCAATTATGAGGATCTTAAATGGAATATTATTTGTGTGTCTCTAGATTATCTCGTTATGATAGTTGTATATTTAATCTTTAGACTTGAGATTACTAAAGTTATCTCATTTAGAAATTAATATATTTTGATACTATTTATAATTTATTCTCTGAAGTAGTTCAATTCGGTAGTTATTGGATATAGTATAAATTATATGAAGGTAGTAAGTAAATCAATAAAGGATGCATTACCTTAAAGTAATTAGAAAGAATATTTCAATATTCTTAGTTAGTAGTGATTTAAAAATCTTTGGCTAGAGTAGATGGAAATTTGGAAAAAAAAGTTTTTTTCAAATATCAATTATAAATTATTTACTAATTAGTAAGAACGAACATGATTAAATTATTACTCTATTTTCAATTGGAGCATTGTATAATAAAAGGATTAAATTATACAATACAACTATATATTGACAAATTAAGTCAAACAAATTTGGCATTCCTAATATTTAGATAATCATAATATGTGGTTAGATGTCAGTCATAATTTATGATTGTTTAATTAGAAAATTAAAAATAAATTAAAAAAGTTTTAATTTATCTAATTCTAATTGTGAATTAAAATTATAATGTAAAATCATTGCCAACATATTTATAACCTAATGGATCACACATAAAAGATCTACTAAAGGAGAGAAAAATTTTAATTAAGGTAGACTTAATGGAGAAGTTTTAAAAATATTAAGAATCAATATATGATATTTGATCTAATTATGACTAATTTATAATTATGATTAAAGTTTAATTTTAATTTTAATTTTAATTTTGATAAAGTCTAAATATTTTTCATATATAAGGAAGCAAATAGAATACTTAGTTACTACTATTACACTTCTTCCTCTCAAATCAAATTTAATTTCTCCTTAAGTATAGACTTGGAGATACTATTAAAGGCCGAATGATTGAACGGTTTCTGAATTGATGAATTCGTGAAAGAATGGAAGATTTACGATAATCTTATTATATGTTTCAAATTGAGTCATGTTAAAGATGATCTTCATAAAAAAAATTTGATTTTATTTCATTATGCCTAAATTTGATCTTAGGATATTTTTCCAGGAAACTTAAGGTTTAAAGCATTGATTCTTTTTCTTCCACATTCATGAGCATTGACACTACGATTGTACTAGATCGTTTTTATTTTGAATTCTTCATAGGAAAAAAGTTTGCCTAATGATATAGCTGTGCAGTTATGTAATTAAGTGGAATTTGTTTACTTGTCTAACATATGTAGAAATCTTCAGACTATGAGTCAAACCTCATCTCTACATGGATTTTAGATTCATGAAAAGTTTTTATTTTTCCCTTTTCTCTTGTTTCTCCATTTAAGTTGTATTACCTTGTGTTCTCTAGTGTTAGACCCTTAAACTTTAAAGCAATTCTTAATGACCTTGAAAATGGCCTTTAGGGGGAAGGTTAGCTGGATCACTCGCATAAAAGATGCATGCGAAAACACTAAGGAAAACTTATACAAGTGGGATCAGACTTGGTGCGAATTTTGGTACAATGTCGAACCTTGCAGGGGTTGAATTGTATAAGGCTAAGGGCTTGATGGGCTAAGGATTTAGCCTATGCTCAGATGAACGGACCTTAACTAGTAGATTTATTGTGGGTAAGCATTGGATCGGACTAATGTGCTATACAGACTTCAACAAAGATAACTCAGCATCATGAACGAATAGAGATTGTGGGGAAATCTTAGGTGATGTGGTGACACGAAGAGTTAGAATCTCAGTAGGACTCGACATCTGAAGATAGTAGAGATCTTAGAGGATAAGGATGTCAGTTTCCTAGTCAAATGTAAACTCTAATCTTTTAGTTGTAATATGATTCTGTCTTATTAGTTAGAGTCTTATTTGGATGGGAGTGTTATCTAATTGATCCATGTGATGTAATTTGATAGAGATAAGTTTGATCTTTAGCACAATCATAGGAAATGTATTTTAGTTAATATTTGGATTGTAACTTAACTTCTAAACCAGAAAGCCTACATATAACTCATTTGAGCCTTACTCTCCTCATTTTATTTGAGAGAGCTTCCTTGTGTTCTTTTGAGGGAAAGTAATATAAAGGTTTATGTTATTTCTGCATCTTTATTATGCATTATTACCTACTTTATTTTTTTTATTTACTTTATAACATTCTTACTTCGAGTGTGTGAGCGAAACACTTCGAGGGTCGTTGAGGGATGAGTCTTACTTAAACGAACCTAAATAAGATTGCAATGTAAGGGTGTTGATGCTAAAACTTCAGAAAAAGTTCGAGTTCCAAGGAGATCTTTGTATCAATTGGTATCAAAGCCTAACTTTGGTATGGCATGAGGTAACAATCTAACGGAACGAGTGATCAGGGTAGAGGTACTGATAGGACCAATTCCTATAGGAGAGGAAGGGGTCACTTCCTATCAATCTTAGTTTAAGATGATGGCAGATCAGATTCAACAGTTGCAACAACAAATGGTAGATTTGTTGAAGGCACACAAGGAAGCCTAGTTCAAGATTACGATCTTGAGATGTGTCGTTGTAACATAAGATGTCAGTCGAGTATAAAGCTCAGCACCTCAACTTCTATCAATGAAGGTGTGCGAACTTAAGATGTTTGAGGGCATGTGAGACTTTAAGGTTTTCGAGAATTTCTTGTAGAATATAGAGCACTATTTTACGGTTGGTAGGGTACCTGATGCTGAGAAAATCAATGTGGCAACTATATACTTGGATGGGGTTATCAAGTTCTGGTAGAGAACGAGGAACCTTATCGAGATCAGTGTAGGTAAAACTCCCGTGGTCACAGATGAAGAAGGAGTTAAAGAATCAATTCATTCCATTAAACACTTCTTGGCTTACGAGTGGCTTACGATGGATGCCTTGAAGAAACTTAAGCAAGAAGGATTAGTAAGAGACTACGTTAAACAATTTAGTTCTTTAATGCTTAATATTGACAACATGTCAAATGAGGAAAAACTTTTTAACTTCTATTTAGTTACAACCATGGGCATAAATGGAGTTGCGGAGGAAAAATGAGAAGTGATTGGTGCAATTGCGACCTTGATGACTTAGTGGATTTTTTAATGTCGAAAGATTCAAAGGCAAGTTCCTCTAACTCTTTGAAGGGCTAAGGCCACACCCAGCAAGAGAAGATCGAGGGGAAGAAGAAGAAATACTCTAAGAAGTGGGATTTCAAAGGCAAGGGCATGGAGAATGGTGGCTCGAAGAAGTCCTCAAAGAAGGGTAAGGTTGCTTGTTACTTGTGCCGTGGTCCACATTTTATAAAAGAATTTCTGAGGAAGGAGAAGCTAAATGCCCTGATAGCAGAAGAAGATGGTGAATATTCAGAAGATACGACACTAAATCCGATTGCCTTATGGAATGTAATTAATGATGAATCTATTCCCTTTAATAGATTAATGTATAGGTGTACAGATTGGTAAGAAAGGCATGACTGCAATGTTAGATATGGGTGCGACACATTATTCCCTAGAGAAAAAGATAGTGCGCAAGTTGGGTCTGAAGGTGTCCAAAACCCTGATAAAAATCCAAACCCTCAGATAAGGCACAAGCACTTACAGAAGCTACTTACAACATCCCAATCAACATAGGAAGTTGATGTGCCAAGCTAAATTTCATTGTCATACCATTGGAGGTTTTGAGATGATATCGGAGATCGATTTCCTCAAAATATCAAAGGTAGTCCTGTATCCTAGTTTAGAAGGTATGATGCTAATGAATGATCAAAATTCCTTTTATCTGAATTGTTGTAGGCCCGATGGTAGAACGGTAGAGGCTACAACAGTAGTAAGGCATATTTCGATCATAAGTATCGAGAAAGGGTTAAAGAAAAGTATAAAGACCTATCTCGCTGTCATGTGGGAGATACAATAAAGACTACATGGTGGAAGACCTTGAAGCGGTTGTAAGTTTGTTGAGGGAGTTTTGAGAAGTAATGTCGAAAGAGTTACCGAAAAATCTCCCCCCTCGTCGTGAGGTAGATCACAGGATCGGGTTAGTTCCTGAAGCGATCTTACCTGCACGTGCCCTATACAAGATTTTTCCATTGGAATTAGTGAAACTTCATAAATAACTTGATAAGTTGTTGGAGATAGGATTTATACATCCATCGGAAGCCCCATACAGTATCCCGATGTTGTTTCAAAAGAAATAAAATGGTACATTTCATATGTGTGTGAGCTATTTAGCCTTGAATAAGGTAACGATCAAGAAAAAGTAGCCAGTATCTTTAGTTCAAGACTTGATGGGTAGGTTATCGAGGGCTAAGGTGTTCACCAAGCTTAATCTTCAGAGTGAGTATTAGCAAGTGTGGATAGCTGAGGGCAATGAGTAAAAGATAACATGGGTAACTTGATATGGATCCTACGAATTTTTAGTTATTCCGTTTGGATTAACTAATGCCCTTAGTACATTTTGCAACCTTATGAATGATGTGCTGTATGATTTTCTCGATGAGTTCTTTGTGGTATATCTAGAAGATATTTTTGGTGTATAGTACTAACATGACAGAATATGTGGAACACTTAAAGCGGGTATTCAAATGATTAAGGAAACACAAACTCTACATAAAAATGGAGAAGTGTGAGTCTGCAAAGTCAAAGATTAGATTCTAAGGTCATGTGATGAGCAAAGGTCGAGTCAAGATGGATCCAACAAAGGTGAAAGTGATAGTTGAGTGGCAAGTTCCCACGATAGTGCGAGAATTGTGGATTTTCTCGGCCTGAAAAACTGTTGTTGATAGTTTATAGTAGGATACTCAAAGAAAGCAACGTCATTAATGGACTTGGTAAAGAAGAAGCAAGAGTGGTGTTGATTAAATGCATATCAATAGGCATTCGAGAAACTTATAAGTCACTATCTTAACTGAGCCTGTATTAAAGCTACTCAAGTTTGATCTTCCAGTCGGAGTATACACAAATGTGTCGAACAAAGCCATTGGTAAAATTCTTATATAGGAGGGTAACCCGGTTGTATTTAAGAGTCGAAAGCTTAATGATGCAGATCCATGCTACTCGATGCACAAAAGGGAGATACTTATGGTAGTGCATTGCCTTGAGATGTGGTGAGTGTATTTTTTAGGAACCAGTTTGTTATCCATATAGATAATGCCACTAACACATTTTTCAGGACACAAAAGAAGTTGTCAGCAAAACAAACTCGGTAGCAAAAGTTTCTAGCTGAGTATAACTTCGTGTAGGAGTATAAATTAAAAAGCAACAACAACGTGGTAGATGCATTGAGTAGAAAGGAGGTATTTACGGTCCTGTATTCGATCACGAGGGTAGAGTCTATCCTATTAGAGCAAATCAAAACAGTGACACTACTAGACATCATATATTATAAGTTGATTTCTTAAGTTAAGGAAGGAGTTGTACACATGTTTTGTCTCAATGATGATGGGCTGTTGATGACTAAAAGTAGTTAAGTATACGCGCCGAGTTTTGGTGAATTGCAGAAATAATTGCTTAAGTAAACACATTACTCGCAATGAGCTGGTCACTCAAGAGTTCAACATATGCTAGCACTCCTATCTCGTTTCTATTTCTGGCTGAAGATAGAGAATAACGTGGAATGATATGTCAAGACTTACTGAGCAAAAGAAGGAAACCGATTTGCTACAATCTTTATCCATTCTCGAGAGACCTTGGATGTTAGTCTCAATGGATTTTATTAGTAGGTTTCTAAAGTTAGACAATATGGAGCCAATCATGGTGGTAGTTGACAGATTCCATAAGTATGCAATCTTCATGGCAGCTCCCATATCTTATCCCTCGGATATTGTAGCTGAATTGTTCTATAAGAACATGGTCAAGTATTTTAGAGTACTAGTAGATATTGTAAGTGATCGAGATGTCAGATTTATAAGCTGATTCTAAATGTCCCTTTTTAATATGATGGGTTGCAATTTGAAGTTCTCGACTACAAATCACTCATAAATAGATGGCCAAATAGAAAGGATCAACGATTTGTTGAAGGAGTACCTATGGCATTATGTAAATGCAAGTCAATGTAACTAGTTAAGTTTACTTGATACCACATAATTTTGCTACAACTTGCATAGATTTTTTACTACAAAGAAAAGTCCCTTTAAGATACTGTTAGATCAATAACTTCTTACTCTACTAAAGATTGCTCAATAAAGGACAGGTAGTAAATGTCCTTCGATGAATAAGTTTGTGATAGAGAAGCAAAGTTGTTGGATGAGGCAAGGGAAAGCCTTCAAAAAGGTTCTTGAAGGATGAAGAAGCAAGTAGATCTTCAGAGAAGACCATTGGAATTTTACGTGGGAGATAAAGTTTTTTTGAAACTAACCATGCATATTTGGAAGAAAATTTTGAGCAAGCAAGCACATCGGGGATTAGTTCCAAAGTACGATGGACTGTTTAAAGTGCTACACGAAGTAGGGAACGTGGCATGTAGATTAAAATTAATCAAGCGGTTAAAGGCACACCTTACTTTTCACGTTAGTTTTTTTTTTTTTCAAATCCTACTATGAGAATGCATCATATCTGAGTAGGAGTCAAGTAAAGCAAACTCCACCGGTTATGAAGAAACAATTTGAGGATCAAGTGGAGAAGATCTTAGATCATCAGATAATGAGTCGATATAAGAGGAATCGAAGAACTGGGTTCTTGATTCAATGAAAAGGAAAGCCCATCGCGAAAGCTATGTAGGAGAAAGATACGACCATATGGCAATTTAAAGATCAAGTGAACACCTACCTTCAAACTAATTCGATGAGGGTGTCGAATTCATCTGATTGGGGTGATTCGTTAGACTCTTAAACTTTAGAGTACTTCTCAGCAACCTTCAAAATATGCCTTAAGGGGAAAGTTAACTGGATCACTCGCAAGAGGGAGGCATGTAAAAGCACTAAAGGAAAACGTGGGCAACTGGAATCAGACTTTGTTTAAATTTTGGTAGAGTCTCAAACCTTACAGGGATTGACTTATCTAAGGCTAAAGGCTTGATGGACTAAGGACTTGGCCTATACTTGAATGAACAGATCACGACTAACATACTTATTTGTGGGTAAACATTGAATCGGACCAATGTGCTATACAAACTAAGACAAATATCACTCAACATCATCAACGGATAGAGATCGTGGGGAAATCTTGGATGATATGGTGACACAAAGAGTTGGTATTGCATTAGGACTCAATATCTGAAGATAGTAGAGATCTTTGAGGATAAGGATGTTAGTTTCCTAGTCAAATATAAACTCTAGTCTTTCAGTAGTAATATGATTATGTCTTATCAGTTAGAATCCTATTTGGATGGGTTGTCATCCAATTGATCTACGTGATGTAATTTAATAGAGATAGATGTGATCTTTAGCAAGATTTTAGGAAGTGCGGTTCAATTAGGATTTGGATTGTAACTTAGCTTTCAAGCCAAAAGGCCTATATAAAGCTCATTCGAGCCATACTCTCCTCATTCTATCTGTGAGTGCTTCTTTGTATTTTTTTAAGAGAAAGTAATATAAAGGTTGATGGTAGAGTTCTTCAAGGATAAGGATGTTAGTTTCCTAGTCAAATATAAACTCTAGTCTTTCAATTATAATATGATTTTGTCTTATCAGTTAGAGTCATATTTAAATGGGGGTGGCATCCAATCGATCTACATGATGTAATTTGATAAAAATAGATGTGGTCTTTAGCACAATCTTAGGAAGTGCAGTTTAGTTAGGATTCAGATTGTAACTTGGCTTCCAAGCCAAAAAGCCTATATATAACTCATTCGAACCTTCCTTTCCTCATTTTATTTGAGAAATCTTCCTTCTATTCTTTTAAGGGAAAGTAATATAAAGGTTGATGTTCTCTCTCTTATGCATTGTTGCTTGCTTTGTTTTCTTTTTTTACTTTATAATATTCTTACCTTAAATGTGCGAACGAAACACTTCGAGGGTCATTAAGGGCTGAGTCTTGTTTAAACGGACCTAAGTGAGATTGCTTTATAAGGGTGATGGTGCTAAAACTTCGGTGAAAGTTTAAGTTCCAAGGAAAAGGGGTGTGCAATGCCTACACTTATAAGCCCATGACCATCATTTATCTATCTTATGTGAGATTAATGTACCCTGCCTACTCTTAATTAGAACACTTTGTGTGACATTATCCTCCATTCAATCTCGTGAAGCCCTCGTGACGGTAGCCCGCCCTACCTACCAATACTGTTCCACCAACAACTTTCATTCCACCAATGACACATGGCACCCTACCAATGACACGTGACACTCGGCGTAGGGTCAAATAAGATCAAAGGTTGGCTCTGATACCACTTTATCATGGGGCTATTACCCTCTCCCCAAAAAATCGATTTAAAGGGATGTGTAACGCTCACGCTTATAAGCCCTAAAACCATTCCTTATTTATTTGATGTGGTATGAATGTACTCTGCATACTCTTCATTGGAATGCCTAGCGTGACATTAAAATTATAGTCATAAAATGCCTTTCCTTATGCCTTTCCCCAGCTATTTCTTAATTCCTGTCCTCTATGAATTGTTTTTGGTGTGACCTTAAATATTGTTCTCTTTCTCTAGTTTCTAAAGACTAATGTGTTGCTTTTTCTATTAATTATTGTTTTAAACTTGATAATGTTTTGGTGTATCAGATCTATTTTAGCGTATGCTATTTTGTATAGCAAATAGTTCTTTATTGTTTTATTTAGATAAGGGGTTTCAATTTTACAAATAATGTTAGTGAGTGATTGTGATGTTCGTCCTTCTCGCTGGTTCTTTCCTATGTATTTATGTTTATATTTCCAATCATGTCTTTCTAACGTTATGACATTGATTATACCATATTCATGGAAATTATTAAGGGTCAAAGTGATTGAGTTTTAATAGATAAATTGTTGAATTATGACTCCTAATTCAATGTTAATTGTTAAATTTATGTGTTATTATGTTTAATTTGTAAGATGGAGTTTAAAGATGGAGATTATAACAAAAATTAGAAGAAATCACCCCATTTCAGTCCATTAATGGCACCCTATCACGGTTACATTTATGAAAGAATAGGGTGCTATTTACGGAGTTCAATATGTGTTCATTAACAGCGGTCTATGAAGGTGTCGCTATAGTTCAACAGGGGGTCGTTGAATGCATCAATTAATAATATCCACTTCAAATCTCCAAGATTATGATTATGGCGTATTTCTAATTAATTCCTTTGTTTGCTGGTACTAAGTAGGGGTCTTTAGGTCCTACAAAAAACTAAGAACATAAAGATAACACAGATGAATTGAGAGGAATCATATTTGCCTTAAGAGAAGAGAATTCTTCCTTCTCTCTACATAGTCTTTTCACTTAGTCTTTAGCTTCAAATACTTTGTATTCGGATTTGAATGTATTTTCTGAGTTGTAAAACATCTGAGATTGGTGTTAAAACATATTTCTGAGTTTTTTCTAACCCAGATTATTTGTTATTATGCTCTTCTTTTGTGATTAATCAAAGTACTTGTACTTATACTTATAACCTTATATGTTCTTTGATTTTTCTACAAGTTTGAATCAATTCGAAGGTTTTGTTGCATTCCAAATCAAGTTGGGAGTTACAAGATGTGTCCAAAAGTCTTATAAACCTATTTTATAAACTCTAAACTTATTATTTCAGCATGTTTGTATAGATATATCAAAGCATATTGTGTAAAATATATATCTTGTATGTTTTAATGCAAATGTGTAACTAAACGTTTTTATTGCTAAGGATTGATGTTTTAATGATTTAAGAGAGTATTAAGACATGTTAAAGGGTCTGGATTTTGTTTATTGAAGAATTAAATGAATTGATTTTGAGCTAATCACTTAATATTAGTGTTTAAGATAATCTAGGTTTGAGAAATCAACTTGATTTGTTGGAAAAATTAATAAGCAACATAAATTAATCCTTAAATAACCAAGTCTAAATTTTTTGTAAGAGTTAGAGATTTAAAATTAAAATTTCAGAACTCACCTTCTTAAATTTAAAACCTATTTACTTGACTTGAAGCTTAACCAAACTTTAAATAAGATTTAATAGAGATAAAGTAAAGTCTTAATTATAACTTTACTTTGATTTTATGAAGGAATTCTAATCAACCCTTAAATGTATTTAAAATTCAAATAAATCATTAATCGCCTAATTCTTAGCTAATTTTCACATTTGAAATTTTTCAAAATTTTTTTAGAAGCAATTAAAAATTATCTTTTAAGTGCTTGAACCAATATAAGGTAGTTTAGTATTTTCGAGCTTTAAAATCAATTTATTTAGATTTTTTAAAATAATTATAATCTAATCAATCTAGTACTTAACCGTTTTTTCTTGTAGGATCGACATTTGGAATCTTAAATTTACTCCATTATATTATTTTTGCGATATGTGTACTTGTCTCAATTCCGTTAATTTTTAAAGTTAAATCGTTTTAAATTTGTTAAAAGTTTATAAGATACTTAACCAACACAACAGAAATTGTCCATTCTCTTAGTAAACAAGGATTTTTTGACCAATTTTTGTAGTCCTGTGCCTCCAACATGAAGTTAACATCCGTGTCCTGGCAGCAGAGGCTGCTGAAAATGAGAATCTTATCCTTTTGCTGAAGCCATATGAGGTTTTAACCAATAAAATTCAAACAGGAGTCGTTTCTTTTTTTGAAATGATTAATGTGGGAATTTTCCGTATGGAACATTTCTTGCTCTAGTTGTATCTTTCTTATTAATCTGACTTTTGACATGTTCTTAAGCTGCCTTGTGTATCATTGCACCTTAGGTAAGATTTGTTGATCCAACTCTGAACATGAAAGCGGACAGAGGAGATGATTATACACATTCTAATAAATTGTATAATGCCATTAAACTTCTAACAAGTTTCAATTTGAATTGGTTATCCTGTTCATCTGCTGGTGTCTAGAGGTTGTATTGATTGCCTATCCGGGGATGGATTGATTGTTTCTTTGCCATGGTGGAAAGTTTAATAGTCATTTACCTAGGAGGAAACCCTGCAGATAGCCTTTGGAAGAGCATCCTGCTTTTTAGGTTACCTATGGATTTTTATCGTGAAGATTTAGATGATTCTTGGTGGGTCGTAGTAGTTTACTGCTCACATCATCAAGGTTCCCGTTTCTTTGACATGTTCTATTTATGTGTTATCACATTAGGCTCATTAGGCTCTTTAAGTGTTGGAACAACTATATGTATACCTTCTCAAGGCTAAACATCTGCTCTGTTGGTAACTCTGTATACACGTTATTTTTTAAAAAGTCTGTATCCACCTTTCCTGATTGTGCTTGCGTTTTTTCCAAAATGCTGATCATGGGATTGTTCGTGCTTCCATCTTGATTGATATGCTGAGACGACCCGTATTAATGGTATAAAGTTACTAAGATGGTTACGAAAGGTGCTACCATAGGCATTTCCTTATTTGGAGGACAACCATTCATGAGATCAATTTTGTTTTTCGGTCACATTCCCTAGGATAGACAGAAAAAGCTTACGTAGTGTCCCCATTTTTCCCAACTTTTATCAATTTTATTTGTTTATCATTGATTATATATATTTCTGTTTTTTGTTTTTATTTCAAGTTTAGTATTTTATTTATGTTTTTATTAATTTTTTGCTTTTGTTCTTAAATTTGATTTTAAAAAATTATTCGTTAATTTTAGTTTTTTATTTTATAATTTATGATAATCATATATTTAAATTTTATTTTTTTCAAATTTGGAATTTTATACTTAATTTATTAAATATTATTTGATTATTCAATAGGAATTATACATAAAATTATAATACAATTTATCTTTATAATCATTTTAAAATTTAAACCAAAAGATGATTGGCTGGTGAACACTCTTATGAACCGAGGGTTCTATTCCAAATGGTAGCTTAATTTCTTGGTGTATTGTTCCCAATTTTCTATTAAGAACAAGGTCAAACATGAGATGCTGCATGCTGCTGGTTTAGGCTTCTTCTGTTTAGGCTTTTAATTTAAGAATCAGAAACAGATGTATAATTATTGTTTAAAACGTAACAGATATAGAATTATTTCTATATAATAAGCAAGTAATCTAATAATAATAGTAATTTAATTTTTTTATTAGACGTAAATAAGAATCACCAGAAGATAAGAATGGAATATCTCTTTTTTTATAAAAAAATCTCTCTTAAAAAAATTTTACCCAACAATGTCAACGGAGCAAGTGCGACGAACATGGACGGACTTAATGGACTGAGTTACACGTTCGTTACGCGGAAAGTTACGGTTTCCAATATTTTAAAAAAAAAAGGGAAAAAGAAACTGGGCTGACGAGCTGAGTAGGGCAAAAACGCCGATGAATTTATCCGTACTCTTATGCCTAGGCTTTGTTTGGAGAGAAACCGAATGAAATCACGCGCTTGTCAAAGCATTGTACGAATAAAACACTACATCCAGATAAAAATAGAATCAACAGTAAAAAAATCCCAATAACAAGAGTCACAGCATCAACAACAAACCCAAACAATGCGACATAAAAAGTAAGGAACTTGGAACAAAGGGCTGCGGCGGAAGTGAATTAAAATTGTGGAGGAGGAGCTCCATAGGCAGAGAAGAAGGATCACCCATTGGCGTTGTTATTGTAGTAGTAGTAAGCTGGATGGTCACTCAATGAATGGTGTCCTTCAATTTGTGAAACCCATGGTTGAACACCCCAAACCCAAACAATAATCCGATCAATACCACGACCAATATGAGGCATAAGCACAGCATACACATCCGACATCCGCAGCACATCTTCTTTCTTGTTTTCTTACGCTTCTTCAGCTATTGGATCTAGCGTTTGTGTGATGGGTGAGATTTGGGTTTGGAAACGGAGGAAAGGGGAGTTTGATCTGAGAAACGTGAAAGAAATGTTATTTGGTTTGGTACGCTGGTTGTTACAGAGACGGATTGCGATAGGATTATGGCTTAAAAGGAAAGCGAACTGAACTTTAAAACGAGTGAAAATACTAGGACTTAAAATCAAGATATTTTGAAGAAATTGTTCCTCTTTTTAAGGGACGACACCACCTTTTGTTTATATTTAGATGGAAGATGAGAAGGGTTGCTTCCTTTCTCAAAACCGTTTCGAAGTTGGCCTGACGTGGCTTCCTCTGATTGGAGAAATTTGGACAGCCAGTTATTCCAGAAGTTGTTATTGCTTTGAGGCCCGTAGATTCTCTAGTCAGTAAGTTCGGATGATCGAGCAGCCTTTTAGAAACATTGTTCGCTTCCACACCCCAAGCAGTTGCTTGTTAACATTTTTAATAAAATAAACAAGTCTGATCAAATCCTAATATTTTTGAAATATTTAAATTTAACTTCTTAATTTTGTAATCTTCGCATATTTAATTGCAAGTTATCCGAACCTTGTCATAAATTTTTATGGATTATGTCAATATTTTCGTCTTCAATGCATACAATATCCTAGAGAAATTCTTCTCTTTTATGAACTTCAATATTTCACCATGCAAAAGACTGAGGTCAACACTATCATGCTTGTGAACTGTAGAACAAGACTATTGTTAGCTCTGTTGGATAGTCTGTCATAATTTAATTTGTTGGCACACCAACAAGTGCATTGATTTTTTTTTTTTTTTGTGTTGGCTCAAATATTTTTAAAGTGCTAATCATATTAAGAGGTTATTTGGTATTATTTTTATTTATTTTGTTGTATTTTTTTAATTTTTATTACTTATATTTTTAATTTTTTTAAAAATAAAAAATTATTTGATTGAGATTTGTAATAAAAATTAAAAATAAAAACTTGTTTAGATGATATTTATCATAAAAAACTAATTTATTGATAACAATTAGATATTAAATAACTTTAAATTCTTAAACCAAAACTATATTGTACAAATATATATTTGTTAGACTATATTCATTATTCAATATAAAAAAATTTATATAAAACATAAAAAATCAGACTTTTTTGTTTATGGTTTCTTGTATATATCTTTATAAGTTTATAATCTTACTTACAAATAAAAGTTACGCTTTTACTATTAGTTTCTATGCTTAAAAAAAACTAGAAATAAGAAACCAAATATAAGAGTGATAATAAACAAATTTTGTCAAAAGGTCTACTTTGCTTAACGTATTATAAAAGATTTAATTTAGTCCATATCATTATTTATGATACTATTTTATCTCTTAATATTTACAAATTAATGTAATTCGACTTTTAAATAATAATTTTATTAGAATTTATTTAAATTATTGATGAAGTTACATATATAGCATGCTAGTGTAGTAATTTGGCTTGTTAGCATTTCTTTATAAATCTAAAAATTTGTAAAAAAAATTAAAAAGATTATCAGACCCAACCCATATATAACCTAAAGTATTTACTCCAATTTGATTAACTATTATACCCTAATTTGGCATTCACTTTATTGTCCAAAATGTTTATTGAGGGAATGTTTGTTTTAGTTTTAATTTTTAATTTTTAATTTATATTTTTCTAAATACAAAAACTATAAAAGAAATTAGAAACAGAAAGTTACACTAAACAAGCGTTAAATATGTAGGAAAAAATACAATCATATTCCTCATTCTCTTCGTATCCATTGCTAAATGAACCATTCATCAATGTTCCTTTTTTAAAAGGAATGCTTATTCTCCTAATTTTAACACATTTATTGCTCTAAATGACAAGTTTAAGAAGGCTAAACTTGCTCATGTGCTCTCTCCTTTTGTCTGGCATACATAAAGAAGAAAAAATGTGTAGCTTTTATTTTTCTAATTTTGAATATTTTTTTGGTTTTATTACATGAATTTTTCGAGTAACACATTTTTGGAATCGTAATGGGTACCAAAAGAAAGCAACTAAATTTACTATTTTGGTAGAATTTTCGAATTTTGCTACTTAAGAACATCTACATATTGAAACTAAAAGATTAAGAAAATTGGAAGCTCTAATAGGATTTAGGTTTGTAAGCTGCTAAGAGATTAAAGAATACATCAAAGTACTTTAAGTGGTTAGACAGTTTTAAATTATAGGGAAAATAAATTTACATAAAGATTCTTTCATTTTTTGTTATTATCACCAAGAAGATATCCTCAGCATCAATCTTTTATGACACTATTGGTCAGATCACAGTTGCTTTCATTTTAGTGTTTTAGGTGTTTAGCTAAATTCTAATGCCAAGAAAATAAGGAAAACATCCAATAATCCTTCCAAAGTATTGGAATTCTTCATAACTGTTTATAATTCTTGTAATTTAACATGATAATAATGTCTTTTATGGCAAACCATGTGTCATTCAAGTTTGGAGTAGCTCAAACTAAGTTGGAATTCATTAGGTTTCAACTATTATTACAAGGAAGACATAGAAGAAATGATTGTCTCAAAAAAGTTTTTGTATACTTATTAAATAGGCAATCTTCAAGTTTACTGTCATTAAGAGATACCAACCATCTAGACTTTCAAATTTTTCTTGTTAACCTTATGCTAAACCTTTATATTTATGATATTGTATTTCTATAGGACATGATCTTATGACACTAGACACGGTCAAAGATTCTTTATAGTATAGTGGTATTCATTGAAGGCCAAGAAAATTCTTAGCAAATTTTTTCTTGTAATAAGAATTTTATTATGCTTGCTTTAGATTCTAAATATAAGAGTTATTTTGGTTGTATTAACTTTTCAATTTGAGGCAATTGCATCATCATTTAACAGAAAATTAGAAGGACACTTAGCATTTAGGACAATTATAGATTTTTATATCCTTTTTTATTTTTCCATTTTGTGGGTGACTTCAATCTTACTATTCATTCATGGCAATCTATTATAGTAATTCCCCTTATTTTTTAAATCCATGTTTTTTTCTTTTTTTATTGCAAGTTTTTTAGTAGAAAGTTGATATAAAGTGGTTTTAAAGTGGTAGCAAGATGCAACAGTTAGGAATAGACCTTATATTATGGTAAGAAAGGGACAATTGAAGAAATAGAAATTGTATAGGAAGCTATCTAAAAACTAAAGAACATACAAGAAAAAACAAGTATGAAAGGAAGATGAAGCCGATGGAAAATGAATTTAAAGTGATTATAGAAGAGAACAAACAACTAAATGTCATATTCCATGTTAGTTTTGTTGATGATATCAATTTATGTAATGTTTTTATTATGGATAAAACTATATGGTCGGTGTGCCATGATCTTCCATGGCATATATATAATATTAATTTTATTATAATAATATTTTTTATGTTTTATTTTTTATATAAACAAGCCACGACCAGCCATGGAATACCAACGGCGCAGTCAGTTGCTTTTATTATTTCTTAAACTGTGGAAAATGTATAAGATCAATGCAACCAAATTATGTGCAGTTAACTCTTCTAATTGTATGCAACCTATATTAATTGCTTCTATTTAATTGGTTTATTTGTTTTACAACAAAATTTTTGTTTTCTTTATTCAATTTATTTAAGTTGTCAAATTGAATTTTATACACAACTAGTAAAAGTATAAATAGAAAATATACATTTACATATGCAATTGCAGTTGCATAGGCATCTATAGAAAAAATACATATGTAGATGTAGATGCATATGCATATGCATATCTCATTACTATTACTAATGTTGTTGGTTAGATAAATACATGATTTTAAGGGTTATGTATACTTGTCCAAGATACTATGTAATAAAATTATAAATTTGTCATAACTCAAAAATTTGTAATTAGTTTGCAAATGCAGCAGCTACATTTAATATGGAGAATTAAGTGCCTACAACTACAACTACATATATAGCTTTTGCAGCTATATTTGCTTGAACCATTTGCCCATGCAATACCTTTTATAACTACATATAATTTGAACCAACTTCATACAAATCGTAGTGAAAAAATGAATTGTATAAAAAAGTGAACAATAAATGAAATACCTTAAATTGATATATCATAGACTATATTCATTCTATTTCATTGGACAATTCATACCCAATATATAAAAATGGACCTAACCATTCTTTATTCTAGCAAAAAAAGTTGATATACACCAATAATCTCCTAAAAGAAATGTACATAAAACTGTTAACCTACTATCTATGATTTACATTTTGTTAACTTTCCATTTCTTTGGAAAAAGGGAATTGTTAAGTGAGATTCCCATAAATGAATAGGGAGATTGAAGTCATAAATGAAAAGGACAAATACAAAATGGCACTAAAATATATTATTCTCATAAATGCTAAGTGTTCTTCCCTTTTACTAATAAATAAAAATAAGATCGCTTCAAGTAAAAAAGGTGATATAAACATAATAACTCCTCTATTAGAATCTAAAGCATGCATAATAGAATTCTTGCTATGAATAAAAAACTACTCAATAATTTTCCTAACCTTTAAAGGATACCATTGCACTATAAAGAATCTTTGACAGTATTTAGTGTCACTAAGATCAGGATCTATGTTCTAATAAAAGATGGTATCATAAATATAAAAGGTTTAGCATAAGGTTAATTAAAAAATTTTAAAAGTTTGAATGATTGCTTATCTCTTAGGGAAAATAAATTTAAAGTCCATGTATCTCTTAAAAGTATATGAAAACTTCTTTGAGATGATTAGTTGTTCTACATCTTCCTTATAACAAGGATTTGAATTCTAACGAATTCAAACTTAATATGAGCTACATTAAACTTAAACGATATATGGTCTGCTACAACAGACATTGTTATCATGTTAAATTATATGAGCCATAAAGAATCATAAAGAATGCTAATACCTTGGAATGATTATTAGCTCTTTTCCTCAGTTTCTTTAAAATCCTAATATAGCTAAACGCCTTGAACATTAAAATGAAAACAATTATTGTAAGTTCTAAGGGCACTCAAGAGGGGGATAAATTAAGTGTTTTAAAAATTTTACCAAACTAAACAAACTAGTCTACCTAAATCAATTCTAATAGATGCAATCATTAAATTAAGTTTCAACTTAGAATGATGTGCTAATATATATATGCTAATATAACAATAATATAAGTAACAAAATAAGCAATAATGAAAGATTGTAGGGTTGATAGGATACAACAAAATTTATAATGGTTCGATAATCGTTAACAATTACCTAATCCACTTTCTAATAACTTTTTGGAAATTTAACTTACTTACTATAATAAGTACAATCTTTTTATTGGGTGAAGAGTAATCTTTAAAAATCAAAATCTTCTTTATGAAAGGCGAAGAGCAACCTTTATCAAAAAAATTTTAGGTAAAGAGGAGCCTTTACAAGATTAAATCTGATTTAAACTACTTCAATTCATTTGGCTCTGTTAGTCGTATTCAACACCTAAAGTAGGAGGGGATGAATCAAGTTGTTTCAAAATTCTCTAAGATAGATTTCTAAGATCACCAAAAATCAAAATACTTTTATGAAAACTAATTTGTAGAAATAGATAACAATATCAAGGTTCAAAAAACTAGACCAGACTGACCAATTCAACCTGATTAACCTAAATTAGTTAATTAAGCGGTCTAATTTTACATAAAAACTTTTTTATATAAAAACCGTCCGATTTCATGACTAATCCAACCACTAAAGACCCTCCCCCCTCTTTTTTGTTTTTCACTTCATTTTTTTTTCTCTCCACTGCTATTCCAGCCCGCTGTCTCACCATTGCATCTATCTCCTGTTGTCTCCCATTGTTTCACCTTCCATGTCGCCACTGCTCTTCGCCTAAGTTTCTGCTATCTGGTGGTTCTAGAGATCGGTTAGAATCTCCTGACCCACTACTATTGGAAGCCTGATCATCGCTGCCTCTACTCTCTGCTACCGCTACTAGAGTCTCCGATCTGCCAGAGTCACCTGACCCATTGCTGTTGGAGGCTTGCTCGCCACTGTCTATGCTCTCCACTATTACTACCGTCTGCTACCGCTATTCTCCTTTTGCAGTCGACAGTCTTACTAATCTCTACTGCTGCTGCTCTCTACCTGTGCCATGTCTCCAATCTGCTAGAGTATCAGATCTACTAGTTGCATGACCCACTATTGTTGGAGCTCTCAGATCTACAAGTCACTAGACCCACTGCTGTCTCTGATCTGCTAATCGCCTGACCCACTGCTGTTAGAGCTCTCAAATCTACTAGTGACCTGACCCACTACTGTTAGAGCTCTTCTTTTGTCGTCGGCAGAAGGAAGATTGTTCACCTGGAAGCTTGATCACCTACATGTTGTCTTCACTTATTCACCTGGAAGATTGTTCTCCTAGAAGATTCATCACCTAGTCTAATAGGTCAGTTGTTATGTTGTCTGCTTTACGTCAATCTGAAGTTAAAGGTATGTTTGGTATGGATTTTCTTTTTGGTTTTGGTTTCTTATTTTTTAAAACACAAAAACCAAGAAAAATAGCACAGAAATCAAAAAAGAAAATCCACTAATACAGTACAGAAACCGAAGATAACAACACAAAAATCGAGGACCACACATAAAAACCAATAAAAATACACAAAAATCACAACTAAAGACCACAACTAACAACAATACCAAATGACTCCTAAATTAAAATAAGTGGGTTATCTCAGGTGATGTTTAATTGACAGTGGCTGATGGTGTAAATGGGTCTCTAGTTTGTTGTGTTGGGTAATGTTTAATTAAAAGTGGCAGATGGTGTAAGTAGGTCAGTGTTTAATTGAAAGTGCAAATGCATTAAATGTATCTAAAACATTAAGTAATATTTTAGTTTAATAAAATTTTTAGGTGTAAGTATTTAACTAATATATATATAATCCAATTAATATTTAAGTTTAATTAAATTAGTGTGATATGATATGAATATTTATTTTAAAAATTTTCAGGTTGGTATTATAACAGAGAACACTCAATCATCAGAAAAAGATTCAGCAGACATGACATCTTTTGTTAGTGGAAAAGTTGATCCAGCATAGAATTATTTTTCTATTACTCAAACTGTAAACAGAAACACTTCATATAATTGCCTGTTTTGCGGTAGAATATTTAAAGGTAGAGGAATTTACAGGATGAAACAACATTTGACCTATATAAAAGATAATATTGCTTCTTGTAAAAATGTACCATTTGATGTGTGTGAGATGATTGAAAATTATTAGAAAGAAAAAATAAAAAAGAAAAAGAAAAAATAGAGATTCATAATGTTTCTTTTAGAGATGATGAAGTACAAGTGGTATAACAAGTATCAAATAAAGGAAAAAAGAAAAGCTACTATTAATTTAGATTCTTATTTTTTTTCAAGAAGTACTCCTGGTTCTTAGTTAAGTTTAAAAAGTACTTTGATGATAAGGATGTCATTTTACGTTGTAAAAGAACTTGGGTTAGATGGTTTTATCATTCTTGTGTTCCATTGAATGCTCTAAATTCACCTTATTTTCAAGAAGTAATAGATGCCACAACAACAATAGGTCATGGATTTAAGACATCTTCTTATTATGAGATTCATGTGCCTTATTTCAAGATTTGAAAAAAGAATGTCAATTGATTGTGGATTCATATAGATTTAAATGGGAAATAACATGATACACTATTATGGCTGATGGTTGAATGGATCAAAGACAAAGAACTTTGATCAATTTCTTAGTTTACTGTGATATTTGAACAATTTTTGTTAAATCTATTGATGCTTCAAATGTGGTGAAAAGTTCTCATACTTTGTTTGGAATATTTTCTGAAATTATTAAGTAGGTTAGATCAAAGAATGTAGTGCACTTTGTTACAGATAATGCAACTAATTATATATCAGTTGGATACTTGTTAGAATCAAAATATGAAAATATTTATTGGTCTCTACGTGATGCTTACTGTATCAATCTCATTTTAAAAGATATTGAATCTATGCTTCATATTTCTAGTCTTGCTTCTTGTGCATCTAAGATCACAATTTTTGTGTATAATCATTTGAAATTTTTGTCTTGGTTGAGAAAGTAAGAAGATTGGGTTAAGATAGTATATCATGCTGCTATTAGATTTATAACTGTATTTATAACTTTGAAAAGTGTTTATAATCACAAACAAGTACTGCAGAATTTAGTAACGAGTAAATACTTTTTTAGTTATAAATTATCAAAAAATGAAAAAGTAAAAGAAGTTTATACAATTGTCCTAGATAATAAATTCCGATATGCTTGCTTTAGTGTTGTTAAGATTGTGGCTCCACTGATAAGATTGTTGAGAATTGTTGACTCAGATGAGAAGCTATCTTTAGATTATACATATGATGACATACGCCTTAAGTTACAATTATGAATAGTTTCAAAGAGAATTAGAGATTATATAAGCCTTATATAGAAATTATTCAGAAACGATGGGATAAGCATCTTACTCAGAGGATTTATTTAACATCTTATTTTTTTCAATCCTTATTGCTTATTTAATGAAGATGTATACATAGATACAATAATGAATGGTGTTTTTGACGTGATTAAGAGCAAAAGTATGTTTTCTACAATAGAGCAATTAAAAGCATCAAATGAAATCAGATTGTATGGAGAAAGTTCAGGAATTTTTACCAGACCATTTGCAAAGAGGGAACTTATTATGAAAAAAATGAAACTTGGTAAGTTTTTATAATTTAAGTTTAATTTTTTACTTATTAATAATATATTTTAATATATTTCTTATAATTTTTAATTTAAAATACAAATGAGTGGTAGAGATTGTTTAGTGAAAGTGCTTCATCTTTAGGAAACCTTGCCACTAGATTACTCAATCAAACGACTTTTGCATTAGGTTGTGAACGCAATTGGAGTGTTTTTTAGTACATTAACAAAAAAAACGAAATTGTTTAGAGCATCAAAGACTTAATGACCTTATTTTTGTTACTTATAATCTGAAGATGAAGAACAGGTATTTTATTAATTAAATGTGATTTTTAATTATTTATATTTTTTATTATTAACTTTTTAGTTTTATTATTTATTCAAAGCGCTTAATAAGAAGAGAACGTAAGATTTAATTGATATTAATTACATTGATTATACTGATTTTTTGATCGAAAAAGAAGAATCATATCTTGATCTTAATTATAATGAACTTGAAAATGCGATTTATGAAGAAAATACATTTATTATGACAAATGAATTAGGCACATCTATTAATGATAAGTTACTATCTTATTTTAAAGTACATATTATTTTAAAAAATAATTTTATACATTACTAATCTATAATTTATTTAAATGTAATGGAAGATGTTTATGCAAATACTTTAGATAAAAGCATGGTTTACGAATCTTTACATAGCGTTGGAGAATTTGAAATTCTTGATGAAAATGAGACGTAACATCCTTCAGAAGTACAATCTTGATTTTTACTATTATTTTAATATGTTATATTAGTTTCAATTTTATTTAACATTGTTATTATTGAGTACACATTAATACAATTTGGTATTTTATTTCTATTTCAATTATATATTTAATTTCTATCATACATTTTTACTTATTTTCATAATTTATATAATTTATTATTTTATACTTGTTTAATACCGATTTTATAACGGTCTGATATCGGTTGAACCTCTAAACTTTTAACCCCTCTCTTTATCGATTCGATGTCCAGTTTGGTTTTGAAAACATTGAACAATATAAGCAATTTGTAAAATCAATTCAATATATATAAATACATTAATAAATAACTTAAATATTAAACACATAGATAACAATAAATACAACAAATAAATTCAAACATCAGTTATAAAAATAAGAGCATAAATGTAAAGAGTATAGGAAGAAGAATACAAATGATTTATACTAGTTTGAAAATATCCACTTTTTCCTATGTCTAATCCCAAACAAACTTGATGAGATTTTTCACTAACAATCAATTTAAATACAATGTTAGAAATTACAGAAACATTTTTCTAAGGCTTAAGGTAAACCTTTCAATCCTTTTTATAGCTTAAGGAAAACTTTTTCCCTGAACTATACTACCTCTAAAAAATAAATTTAAAAGAAACTCACACAAGCTCAATTTAGTGTATTTAAAGGCTTAAAAACTCAAGACAAATGCAGAAAATAATGCACAAAAGTCTTATAAAGAAAACTCGAACAACACTTTTTAATAAAAGCTTTTTAATGCTCAAAAACACTTGAACAATGTATTTCTAAATATTTTGATCATGAAAAATAATGTAAAATAAACTATTTATAGTGTTTTCTGGGCCTAATACATGTTGCCTAAAGTCTTTATGCATTAAAGGTCATTTACTCCTCCTTTTCTTTGGTTTCTAGTTATTGGAGCCCGATATTTGCTTCGACTGATCAACTAGTCACTTGCTATAAACTAGTTTTTCTAACTAAAAATACATCAAACTCATTTCTAATCAACTCAAGTCATCCCCAAACACTTAACAAACATTTTTTAACACACATACACACTTAGAAAAATTTTTCTTAAAACACTTTAATTCATTAAAAGGTTTATTTTAAAACTTCCCCACATAAATACCTCTTAATTATATAGATTATATAATTCATATATGCAACTATGCATGAACAAGCCTCATTGATCATTAAAATGAACTGAGTAAAACTTATAATAAAAATTAGAAACATTAACCTATATAACCTTTATCTTAGTCTTCTAATAACTTCATGAACTCCAATTTTGCTCCAAGACTCCATAAACCACTTTTTTATACTTCAACTTAAAGCCTACCTTTTAAAGCTTCAAACATACAAAATTATTAGTCTATAAGGTATTTTGTCATCATCAAAACAAGATAAACCTCCCTTAATTTAACAATTTCAATTCTAGTTCAATCCAAACAAGTTACAATTCATTTTCTAAGTGAATTTGAATACAAAGGCATAAAAATTAAGATAAAAAACTAAATTTTCTTAGATTATGACCTATTCAAAACCAATCCAAAACATTCCAACTTGTTTCTTTTGCTTTAAAACCACTGTAAACAAGTTTTAAAACAAATGTCAAGGCTATTTTAATAGTAAAATTTATTCAATTGCCTTAAAAATTGACCACTTTAGGAAAAATTTATGCAACTTTCAACTTATAAAATGAATGAAAATTTTGAAGCCTTTGATAATTAAACTTTAAGTAAAACTTATAAATAAGTTTTAAACATCAAACTAATGATCTTGGAATTGCCACATTGTTGGTTCTTCATTTTTCTTTCAAATTTGGCCTCTATCTTCAATCTTTTCTCTTCGAATTAATTCCAAATGCACCTATCTTTTAAACTTACACAATGAACTCAAATCATTAGTAAAGAATTATGTTTTGTTATCATTAAATTTAAGATTAGAACCTCTCTTAGCTTAACAATCTCCCTATTTTTGATAATGTCAAGAAATATGATATTAAGGAATAAAAAACTCATACAAAAATCAAGCATTTTAAACCATAAACATCACCAAAACATCACACATGTTCAAATATATCACTTATACATTATACTTCCCCTTAATTCATATATTAAGACAACTCAAGCTTCCCCTATATATATACACTAACATATTTAAAAGCAATAACATATAAGGGGAACATGCATTCACATATTGAATCAAATACCACATTATGCACCTTTTAACTCCAAAATCATATATTATTCATATTTAACTTTGAGAACACGTATTTACCTGTAATATTTAAACAATATGCATGTTATGCATCAAAATCACATTTTTCACATATGAAATTTTGACTCTTCCTGTATGAAACAACTATTATCACACAAACTTCTCTGTCTTTTTGACATCGTAAGAAAGAGTTAAAAATCATAAAGGAGATCATATCTAAGTTTAAAAAATATTCATGAAAACATAAGTTAAAGTAGAAAAGACATGCATAAACATATAAATTCAAATGGATGTACCATCAATCATGCCTAAGCTCTAATAATCATATAAAATCTATCCTTATTTATTGGTTTAGTAAAAATATCGGCCAATTAGTGTTGTGTATAAACAAATTTCAATTATATATCACCATTTTACACATGATCTCTTATAAAATGATATCTGATCTCAATATGTTTAGTCATTGAATGTTAAATTAGATTCTTGGTTAGGAAGATGGAACTAATGTTATCACACCTAATTGAAATCTTGGTAACATAAATGCCATAATCTCTAAATTATAGCTTAAGCCAAAGTCCTTGTGTACAACAACTATTGGCTGCTACATATTCTACTTTTGTCGTTGATAAAATTACGAAAGTTTACTTCTTATTAAACCAAGAAACTAATGCATTTGCTATAAATTGGCAAGTGTTAGATATACTCTTTTTATCTGAAAGACTACCAGCATAATTTGTGTCAGAAAAGCCATTTAAATCGATGAATGCATGCTTAGGATACCATAAACTTAAGGATGATGTACTAACTAAATAACTCAAAATTCTCTTAGTGGCTAAAAGATGAGACACTTTAAGACTTGAATAAAACTAAGTACATAAAAAATACTAAATATGATATTGGGTCTACTAATAGTAAAATACAACAAACTACTTATCATGCATCTATATAACGTAAGAGTCTATTGATTTTCCTTTCTCATCCTTATTCAACTTAATGTTAACACTCATGGAAGTTCCTAAAGGCTTTACTTGATCCATTTTAAACCTCTTAAGCAGTTTCTTGATATATTTGACTTGACTAATGAAAATTTCATCTTTCATTTGCTTAATTTGCAATCTAATAAAGAAATTAAGCTCTCTGATCATATTCATCTCAAATTCTCTACTCATGTAACTTATAAATTGTCTAGATAATCTTTCATTGGTAGATCCAAAAATAATATCATCAACATAAATTTACATAATCAATATATCATCATGATCATATTTAATAAAAATAATAGTATCTATGCTACCATTTGAAAAACCATTTTGAATCAAGAATCACTCAACCTCTTATACCAAGATCTAGGAGCTTATTTTAGGACATATAAGGCCTTTGAAAGCTTATAAACATGATTTGGTGCATCATGATTTTCAAAACTAGATGGTTATTCTATATACACCTCTTCTTGAATGAAACCATTAAGAAATGCACTTTTGGCATCTATTTGATAAAGCTTAAAACCTATTTCATAAAACTTAAAATCCATATAAGATGTAAATGTCAAAAATAGCCTAATAGCCTATAATCTCACTACAGGTGTAAAAGCATCTTCGTAATCAATTCCTTCGTCTTAATTATAACTATTAGCTACCAACCTAGTCTTATTTCTAACCATGTTATCTAACTCATTGAGCTTATTTCTAAACACCCATTTAGTACTAATAATTTGATAATCATTAGGCCCAATTACTAATATCCAAACTTTAGTCCTTTCAAATTGATTTAACTCCTCATTCATAGATAAAATCTAACTCTCATTGCTTAAAGCTTTATTTATGGTTTTAGGCTTTATATGGGAGATAAATACAATATAGTACAAATCTCTAAATGAAGACCTAGTCATTACATCTCTTTGGACATCACTTAATATTTAATTAAAGGGATGATCTTTCTTAAATATCCACTCTCTAGGTAAGCTCTCATCTTTTCTACCACCCTCACTTGGTTTAATAATTTGTTTGTGAGGTAAAAGAGGGTTATCTAAGTTTTCTTTTTCTTTTTTTTACTTTTCTAATCCTAATTTCTCCATGTCCTTGGACAAACTAGTAGGTCTATTACGGACCACCAAATAATAAAGCTAATTAAACCTTACTATGTAGTAGGGTGAGTTAGATTCGAATCCATAGGGAGCTAGGGTGCAAATGATATTTCTAATATTGTAAACAAAAACAAAAACAAAAACCCCTAGATACAAAGAGAACTAAAATAGCTAAAATGCAATAAAAACAACAAAAAGAGCAAACACAGAGAAAAATATGATAAACTAATAATAATAACAAAAAAAATGGGTTGAAGTTATCATCGGGATTTTAGGATAACTATTGATCCTTTAATTTAAATGAAATTTGCTCTACCCAAGGTGCTAACCTATAGGTTCGAACAAGCTCTTAAACCATCAATTCTTCTAACTTAGGTAAATATAGCAAGCTCTAGGAATACCCCTATCTTCACTATAACCTAGAACAAGCTCTTTAGATTTAATAGTAAAGACACATTAGGTACTAAGGAACGACTAACTTAAGCTACTAACTTGTAAGCTCAGAAAGTGTAACTTAAAGGTATGGAATCTTAGACTAGTTAGTTAAATATGTTAACAAATCCACTAATTTATTGCTACTTTTAGAAATTGCTAAGGACTATTATGTATCAAATGCTCGATCTTAGCATTCAAAGTGAGAAATTACCTAAAGGGTGATCAAGCCTAAAGGTAATACTTAATTCATGACATTTAACCAAAGTTCCAAACCAAGCTAAGCTTAAAAACACTAAATCAATGCAAACAAAAAAAAAAGATCAATTATACATACAAGGAAGAAAGACTTTTTATGGAAGTATAAAATTTTATGTGCTTACAGTGCACTAAGATTTGGAAGTTGTCCCAAAAATTCAGGCACTGTTCCAGTCAGTTCATTGAATGACAAATCCCTGGAACAGGATTGACTAATTAGTAATCACAAGTCTTGAATGAGCAAAAAATAAAAAAGAAGAAAGGTTAAAGACTATAAAACAATGTAAAATTATGAGTATCTAACGCATTTTATAAAATAAAGGATACAAGTCCTTACAAGTTCTGCATTGCCTTGAGATTCGAAAACGCTGAAGCTATCTCTCCTCTCAAGCTACACGAACTGAGGTTCCT
>JAOXYD010000008.1:7779521-7790356 GCA_028565735.1 Pinacopodium congolense
TGCCTAGTTCAGTTGAGGAGTCTTCTGAGACTCTTACACTGTTCAATCCTCATTGAACTAGGTAATTTATCATGTTAAGTAGTTAATTAGGTGTGTTTTAATTTTAGTTTGAGTGTTAGGTTTGAATAAATCAATTGTTGAAGTTTTAGAAGAGTGTTTGAAGTAAGTATAGTGTGTTTAGTTAAGATTGGTGTGATTTGCCTTAATTTTTGTTATTTTAATTAATATTTAATATTTAATGTTTTCTCATTTTAAATTTTAATCATATCCTTAAATAAATTTTTTCAATTTTTTATATTTTTAAAGTATAATTTCTACATTAAAGTCGGGTCAATTCGAGTTAATTCAAGTTCTGGTGAAAACGTGTTCGGGTTAATTTAGGTTCGAGTCAATTTGGACTCGGGTTTATTAAGGTCGGGTGGAATCAGATTCAAGTCTGATTGAGTTTAGTCCGTTGACTTTTTTTGTCAAATGGGGTCAGGTTGAATATGATCCAGAGCATGCAGGTCAAGTCTATTTTTGACATTTCTACCTATGACAAGAGCAAGAGTTAAGCACATGAAGGAGGCCTTGCAATGATTAATCAAAGACATTCAAGACAATGAGACTATGTTGGAAGATTCTAAAATATTGCCAAGATTAATTACTTATCTTCAAACCTAAGAAGATAGACATGACTTAACATAAGAAAAACAATGCTTGGAGCCCTATCTGTAGGAATGATCTACGTACTTGTTTTAATAAAGCTCAATATGCATAATGAAGCCCAATTTGAAAAGATTAAAGAAATGAGCTTAGAGGAAAATTTCTTATTTGTTATTAGTTGTCAAGCTACTTTTAGAAGAATTTCAAATTCAAAAATTGATTTGTATCTATTAATTGAGGAAATCTTTCCTAATCAAGTATTTCCTATTTAGTTATAATTAGAATTCATTAGGAAGATATTTCTTTATAAGAATTTCTTTGTAGGATTTCATCTTTTAGTGTCTATTTAAAGAGGCAACTTAGTGTAATACGGGATCATCATATCATTAATCAAATGTGGGTGTTTTTCTCTATTGTGAAAGCTTTCTCTTTATTCTTTATTCAAGAACTAAATTTGATCTCTTCAAAGTAACTTGTAGTGATCAACTTATAACTTTGGTTTCAATCAACAAATTTAGTTAGGGATGGATTCTTTACTTGATTCAAGTCAGATTTTGGGGTTTCTTTTTTTTATTATTATTGATTTTGGGTCTTCAGTGCTTCTTCACCAAGGTTTATATTACGATATCTTTAAAAATTACAATTTTAATTATTACTATTATTTTATCATAACTAATTAATTACATAATAATAAATATTAGTATTTTATTTAGATATTTAATTTTATAAAATATTTTTATAATTTCTATATCTTATTACTCTATAACGATTTAATACTAATTAAAATTCTAAATTTTAAATCTTTTCCTTTACTAATTTAATGTTTAATCTAATTTTTAAAATATTGGATCAAGTCAATAACCATTTGAGAGAGGAAAAATAAATACTTAGTGAGAAAAAGTGTGCATGCAAAAGTATTCTTAATTTTTAAAATAGTGATTATTGTGACGTATGGGTGTATAAAATTGTAGTACTTGCCTATCTCATATAATATTAAAAAATACTTGACTTTTTGGGGTAATATTTATATCTTTATTATATTTGAATGACCTTTTTTATTTTTTATATCAAGTCTATTTCACTTTTGGATGGTGTGGAGGGCGGGTCAAACAGATTGTCTTCAGCAGTCCGTAAGACCTTCTTTTTCTTCGTCTCTTCAACCACTCCATTGAAAAGTTTACTCAAAAGGGAATCCAAGAAAAGGTTTAAATGATGCTTAGTTTTTATTTTAATAATTTCTTTAAGATTAAGGGTGTTTTTTTATATTATTGTAGGTTATAATTTTTAGTTTTCAGTTTTTGTATTAGTGTGTTATTTTTTTTAATTTTTATATTATTTTTCTTAATTTTTGAGTTTAAAAAATAAAAAATCAAAATCAAATAAAAAAGACATACCAAACATAACCTAACTAAATTGCGTTTCTAAAATGTTAATTAATATATGTAAAAATTAGGCAAAGTTTAAGTTAAATAATATGATATATATATATATATATTAAAATTTTCATTTAAATGACTTGAAAATGACATAATCTTAATTGAATATACAATCCTGATTAAATTATTGAAGATACTTCTAAAACTATGCCTTTCAACTTTAAATGAAGTCATGCTGTTTTAAAATCACTTGAATATAATTCATAAATTATATTTATAATATACCATTTATATTTAAGTGTATTTATATCTGTAGGCATATTAATAATCTTATTGTAAAAATTCTAATTTATTTAATTAAAATTACATTATTTATCTTAGAAGCATAAACATTAGAAGTGCATTTTAATGTTTTAGCCTTCGTGTGTTTTGGTTTTGGCTGATAAGTGACAGAGAGAGTCCTATAATTGGATGAACCACTAGACTACTAGAGACTAAAGAGTAAAGACCCTTCCACGAGAAACACGGATGAGATAAATGGCCATCAGTTACTGACCGTTCGATTGGTTTAATTTTTAATTTTTATATTATTTTTAAATTTCTGTATTTTATTAAAATATTATTTTTAATTTTTATTATTTTTTAAAATTTTATATTTTAAAAAATAAAAACTAAAAACCAAGCTAACCTCATTCGTTTCTATATAATATAAGTTAGTTTATTTATTTATAATGTATCTCTCAATAGTACTTTATTGTTTTCTTGAATTGACTGATACTAACTCCGGATATAAATTGCACCTCAGAATACCTGAGGCAACCTTTTATGGTAATTAAACTGCTGGGCCTTCGGAAAAGCAAACTGCCTTTTTTATATATATAAATATTTAATAAAAAGTATATTTAGGCCCTGCCAAAATGCGCATGCTCTTTTTTATCATTCACGCTGACACCGAAATAAGAAAATCTGAGTCGGAATTCCAATTTCTCATAGTTATTACCGTTTGTTATTATTATTACTTTTTTAATTTCTATTTTAATAAATACAGAAATTAAGAAAGAATTTGTTTTTTATTTAATTTTAACTTTCTGTTTTAAAATTAGAAAAACTAAAATAGAAATAGAAAAATTAAAAAGTATTTTTTCAAGATTTGAAAATAGATTTTCAAAATAAGTTTTTATATTAGATCATTGATATTTTTTTACTTAATATATATTTTTAAAGTGTATAAGAATGTTAATTTAAAATATTTTAAAGTGTATAAGAATGTTATTTTAAAATTTAAATTTATTTTATATTTAATTATGACTACTAATTTAATTTTTTTAGTGACAAATATCAATTAATTAATTTTTAATTTTTAATTTTTAATTAAAAATAAACAAGCAATAAAAACGAAAAACTACTAAAAAAACAGAAGTGATTTCAGGTCTATCTGATTTTACTTAAATTTCGGTATTCTATTTTGGTTTTAAACTTTAATAAAACTTATTCAGTTTAAATTTTCATTACCATTTTTATTTTAGTTTCTACTTATTTTTGTAACTTATAAAAAATTATAAAATTAGTTTTAATTTTCTATAATCAATTTGATTTTAATATGATTGTATTAATAATTAAGATATACTATTAATTATTTAATATTTATTACTAATAATAAATATAACTAATATAATTAAATAATTAATTTAAAATAAAATAAAAATATTTTTTGAGATTAAAAATATTTGTAAAATTGTTGGATATTTAATATATATATTGTAAATTAAAAATTTTAGAATAAAATATTTTTGTTCGTGAAATAAAAAATTTAAGTTATTAATTTTCGGTTCTAATTTATAACATTGATTTGACTAATTAATTAAATATTAAAAAAATATTAACTTATAAATAAAATTTTAAAGTATTAATTTATTTTTAATAAATTAAGATAATTTTATTATTGACATTTATTAGTAGATATTATACAAGAGATTATAATAAAATTAGTAATATGATCAATTGATATTTTGTTAAATTTTTAATTATTTTTGATAAAGATATAGTTATATTAATATTAAAAATTAAACATAATTTTGTTTTCATTTAGAAAAAGAAATTAAAATCAACAAGTAACAACTAAAAACTACAATATAAAAAAACAAAAAAAAAAGTGGAACCCACTTCTTCCATTGAGCCCATTCTATTGCTAATCTTAACATAATACAGACTTCAAAGGTATGCTTAGGAAGGCATATCGAGTATGGCAGTTCCATTTTCAACCCCAGCCAAAATGATAATTTTAGCATAATGGAAATGGGAAATGAGAGCTAGTATTATAGAATCTAATGCCATTGCAGTGATTAAAAAAGAAAAAGAGAAGGAAAATATTGGTCTTTCTTCAATCAGTAATAGTTGCTTGTGCTAAAGTCTCCCAACCATAGTGTTTAATATCGTATCGGTACCGGAATTCGGTTAATTTCGTATTTTATATTAGATTCGAATATCGACTAAAAAAAATAAAAAAATTTTAAAAAAATTTTTTAAAATTTTTTATATTTTAACTTTTAAATTTAAAATTAAATTTAAAATTATACAATATAATATATTTATATACTATTTTAAAATTTTTATAAAATTTAAAAAATTATTTATAATTTTAAAAAATTATTTAAAATAGTGCCAATATCGACCAGTATGAATACAATATAATTTTAAAAATAAATTTAATATCAATATTAATACCATATTTAATACATTACTTTCAACATATTGGTGGTAACTCGTACTAAATTCTCCTCCTCTTTCCATTTCAAATTGTAGATGGGCCAAAATTGGGTAGGTAGGTATTGATTGAATTATGTAAACTCTAATAATGACAAAACAAGTTGTCATATTGGAAAATATGACGGAGAGAACTTAACCTATAAAATTGAGTGCTGGCCTCCAGAACAATCGCTTGATATTGCGATGAATTGGAGTCAGTTACTCGAAGATAAAACTAAAGACAGTAAATAAATACAAACTTAGATGATCTAATGGAATATTTTAATAAGCACCTTTAACATTACTAATAATTCACCTTTAACATTACTAATAATTCTTTTATTTATTGAAATTATAAACACAATTATTTAATAAAAATAGGCTAGAAACATGTCGATCTAATGATGCGCCTGGTTGAATAGACGAGACATCCAATGCAAAAGGCCATTTAGAAAAGGAAACAATCTTGGTGATGGTGAAGTTTACTTTCTTCCAAAGTCTGCTAATGCAAAAGGCTATTTAGAAAAGAAAAAAAAAAAATCTTGTTGACAGTGAAAGCTACTTTCTTCCAAAGTCTCCCTTTTCATGGTGCTATTGCTTGCTGTGTTGTGTCGTCTCCAAGAAAGAAGAAACAATTCCATTCCCTTGCATGTCCAAAAGATTGTTGAAACGCATTCGTTAAGACACGTATTAACATGCATGATTGCAGGCGAAGTGTTCGACTAAAAGCGCCAGACAACTTCAATTTTAAAGTTCTTTTTTAAATTCACTCTTATCATTACCTACGTTTCTTTGTCACTCTTCTTACCTTGAATCTTCTGTAATTATATTCTCACCAGCCGGCCCTCGCCCCAAAATCTTGTGCTTTGTTCACTTTTCGTTACGCTCTCGAACAAAAACAAATCCATCATAACTCTTCACTTTCACCTCCCACCCTTTTGTGTCCTGAACTGGATTTTCGTTTTTTAATAATCTCCGGCCTCTGTTATGGTCACAGTGTGATCCTACCCTTTTGATAGTTATTTTGAGCTGTTTTCTTTTTTGGGTTTATTTTATTTTATTTTATTTTTTTTGTGGGTCTATTGAGAGTAATATGACCCCTCGTGTTTGTGGTTGGTGGCTTCCTTGTTGGGGTCTTTACTGGGCATGCAAATTCAGCTTTTTGTCATGGATGCACTCGCCCTTATACTTAACATGCCTCTCTTACATTTTGGTGTTGTTTTCCTTAGCTGTAAAAGAGGCCCACTTCCACTACTTGCTCACACGCTTACATTTGACTCGTTAAGACTACCTATGTTGTGCGCCTCTTTTCTTTGGCTTACGCTTTCTACGTTTTACAAACCATGATGTAGAAGTCATGAACTTTTGTGGGCATTCGTTTTATATATGCCCCAATGAGCTTTTAGGAAAAGGGGTTATCTTCATTTTTCTTGCTTGATCATGGCCCCTGCAAGAAAAGATACTGGGTTTCGCAAAGAGGACAATGCCTGGTATGTGAAGTATTTATCTAAGAAACCCATTTATAATTTACATATCTTGTGGGCTTTTTTTTTTAATATTGAGGGTGGATATGACTGAAGACGTGGTGAATTTAACTCTAATTCTCCTATGGTAGTTTGTCTGCCGTGGAACTATTAGAGCAGAGAATCGTATTTGATTGGCAAATTTGCAGAGTCAGTACGTACTATGAGTTGTCTATCTCAATAAAAATTGGTAGTTGACCATGGTAGTCATCAATTACTGAAATTTGCGTTCTTTATGGAGTTTGAGAGAATTAACTCCGATAGTTAATGTGGTGGGTCTGGCAGGTTCTGCAATGCAGGGTTGCCAGGTGATATATCAATTCTCGTGGATGACTTGACCTTCCATCTTCATAAGGTAAGCTGATGGTAAACCACGTGCAGAATTTGGGTCAAGGAAATTTGTTTTGCTTTACCTTTTCCTGTCTTTTGCAGACCTCCTGTTATGTATCCACACACATATTAATGCGTGTCCGCATGTGCGCACTTATATTTTGTTTTCTTCCCATGTCTATTTACGGTAATGTATCAATCTGTGCATTTACTTTGCCTTATCCTGTAGTGATATCGATAATTTTGGTCGCTCTCTCATCTCAGCTGCTATTTAGTCGCTATTTTTCTAGTCTTGTTGTTTCCGCAAAGTAGCAGATTATCTTTCGATATATGTAAGCTGGTGATCTAAGTGATCAGTTCGTGTGGACGGTTTAAAAAAGTGATGAGTATGTTGGATGATAAGGGAAGAACAAATACGCCAGGGAAAGGACAGGCAACAATGACCATATTCTTCTGGGAGGATAATAACTCAAACATGATAGTAATATTACATTTTATTGAATGGACTCAAACATTCGAGATTTTAGTGAAAAAGTTAAATACAGCTAATTGTTATAAGCTGTGGCATCAAACTTCATCTTTTTTAGGGTCATGTTTCTATAATTCTACTTGTAAGAAGAATCGTTACATTACATGCTCTCCTTGAAAGACTATCAATGGGTTTATATATCCTGGATCTGGTATTCAAACCTTTTCCTGATAGTTCATGATGATTGTCTAAATTAAAATTCACTTTCGATATTCTTTTTCTTGACCTCTGACTGATTCTCAATCCTTATAGAGAGAGAGAGAGAGAGAGAGAGAGAGAGAGAGAGAGATTCCTGGGAGAACTTCCTTTGGCATTTATATAGACAAGGAATGTGCCCATCATATAAGATTTTTACTTGAGCAACTACAGACTGGAGTATTATTACTGTTATTTAAGTTTTTAATAGTAGACAGCAATGGATTTTGGCAAATTAATTTTCTCTCGTGTATTATGATTTTTCGGTTGTCATATTCATTTACCAGAATAATGCATATTGTCTGTATGGCTACTATATTTAGGGCATATGTAGGGAGAGTTTGGGAGAGTTTGCATGAATTTGTTGCAGACTGGTCTCAACTTGATGGTTGTTGAGTTATACAGTAATTAGCCTGCTGACTTATTTTTTATGTCTAATTGCTGGAAAAGAAAAGGAAGAACATGATTAATTATTCTTACTTTTTATTTCCCTTAAAGAAGAGAAAGCTCTCATTAAGAATGATCTTTTTTTTTTTTATTGGGAGAAATAAGAATGATCTTTGTTTATGTTACGTGGTAAATGTAATTTTAGACCAGTGGTCTTGTATGTGGCTTATGTCCTTCCAGTTACTGAATTACTAGACTTTGAGAAATATGGTCGGCATGTGGTTTGCTGATTTCCTTTTGCTTTGATTAGCTTTTGATGCAATGAAGTGTTCAAGGTGTTTAGCATTTTCCCTATGGAGTTTGTCTGTATTTATTTCTGAACCATTGCACTTCATTATTTATTAAGTTGCAATAGTTCTTATAGAGATGATACATGTATCGTCTTCTAGTTCCCTTGTTTTAAGTGTTAATCAAATATTATCACCATGTAGTTCCCATTGGTGGCAAAGTGTGGGAAGATAGCACGCATATGTGAAGAGTCTCTTGAAAAGGCTTTGACGGCAAGGCTTGATGATTTCCCTGGTGGTCCTGACACTTTCTTACTAGCAGCAAAGTTTTGCTATGGCATGCAGATGGACTTGACCCCAAGAAACATAGTCCCAGTGTATTGTGCAGCAGACTACCTTGAAATGACAGAAGAATTTGGAGAGAGGAATTTACTCCCAAAATCGGTAAATTTCTTCCATAGGAATGTAATACGCAACTGGAAAGACTGTATATTGGCTCTTCAAAGTTCTGAGCCGGTTATGAAAAGAGCTGAAAAGCTCCAAATAGTAAACAAATGTTTGAATGCTCTATCTATGATGGCGTGCACCAATCCTAGTTTGTTTGGATGGCCCATGATGATGTATGGAAGTTTACAGAGTCCTGGAGGTAGCATCCTGTGGAATGGAATAAACACAGGAGCAAGAATCCTAAGCACAGAATCTGACTGGTGGTTTGAAGACATCTCCTACCTCAGTGTAGGTTTGTTTGAGAGATTAATCAACACCATGAAAACAAAATGCATAAGACCTGAGAGTCTTGCTGGTGCAATTATGTATTATGTAAAGAAGTACCTACCAGGTCTTGTGCGGTGGCAGGGTGGGCAAAGTGGCAAAACCAGGACAGTAGCCAGTTTTAGCTTGACACCTGCTCCAGTCGATCAAAGGGTTTTAATAGAAACAATTGAAAAACTTCTTCCAGACATGAAGGATGGATCCTTTTGCCGATTTTTGTTAGGGCTTCTCCGCATAGCACTGATATTGGATGTCAATGAACCATGTAGGCACTCTTTAGAGAGGAAAATAGGGATGCAGCTGGAATTGGCAACCGTGGACAGCCTTTTAATTCCTACTTATTCTGATTCTAATACTTTGTATGATACCGAATGTGTGCAAAGGATCATTGACCACTTTACGAGTTCAGAATCAAGAATAACATTGTATTCTCAGTCATCCTTGGATCTGGAAGTTTCACCATCTTCTCAGCCCTTACAAAAAGCTGCAAAATTGATCGACAGCTATATTGCAGAGGTTGCTTCTGACGTTAATTTGAAACCCAGCAAGATACGTTCTCTTGCAGAGGCCCTTCCAGATTCTTCAAGATCCTTACATGATGGTTTATACAGAGCACTAGATATATACTTCAAGGTTTGATTTACTTGGTGTCTTCTACTTAGACAAAAGCCTTTATTTGATCTTAAACAAGTCTGATTATTCATGGAACTGTGCAGTCACACCCATGGCTGTTAGAGAAAGAGAAGGAAGAACTTTGCAACATCATTGACTGCCAGAAGCTCTCCATCGATGCTTGTGTGCATGCTTCCCAGAATGAAAGACTACCAATTCGAGTCATTCTTCAAGTCCTGTTCTTTGAACAGATGCAACTGAGAACTGCCCTTGCCAGCTGTCTACATGTCTNNNNCACTGAAAGTGCCACTGGAGGTCCAGCGGCTGCTCCGACTGGCCCGGCTGGTCAGATTATACAGAGAGATGGATGGGTTGCAGTTGTGCGTGAAAACCAGGTTTTAAAGGTTGATATGGAAAAGATGAGGTCTAGAGTTGGGGAACTAGAAGAAGAGGTCACTAAAATAAAGCAAGAAATGAAGATGGTTACAAAATCGCATAGCTCACTCAGTTCCCCATGGTTGGTTGGGAGGAAAATTGGATGCAATCTTCTTCCAGGTTCCATGCATGTCCAGCCAGACGTTGACAGCACTGGACACACTCCCAGGGCATCAGTTGAGCAAGCACGCTCACGCTCTTCTCGACTGTCTAGACACCGGAGAAGTTTTTCCTTTTTTGGATAGCTATCATGTGAAAACAATTAAGTGTAGAGAGTTTTTCAGACAATGGAAACCAAGGCCTGGTGGGTAGAAGGTTTTGGCACTTTTCTGAAGGCAGTTGAATTTCAATCTTTTGTTGCAAAGTGGTCTCAAGTTATATGGAAAAGCGATTGCAGCTTCTTTCAAATTACATTGAAGTGCTTATTCTATAATTAGTTTTATTAAGCATTTTACTAAGAGAAGGCAGAAAAGGGGTGTGTACTTGTTTATGTTGAAAATGTTGTGGTAGTAACAGTCTCTGAACAAGAAGTTGGAAGTCAAACGTGCTCCATCCCGAATCTGGGGTTGCAAGCAGAAGACCAGATTTAGAATGGAGCTCCCATACAAAGGGAAAATTTGCAAATTGTAGTTACTAGTTAGCACATCCGCTGTCTATTTTTGTTTCTTTTTGCTCCCTTTCAAGGATGTATATATATGTACAGTTATCCTACTCATTTTGTAACACTTCACAAACGGCCCATATCACAAACTCCACTGCGCATTTGATTGCCCATTATTTGAATTGTTGGACTTGCATGTCAAGTCGATTTGGGACGGAGAAATCAACGACACGTGTCAAAGACGTGGACACCATGCAAGAAACTCAGGGCAGCAAAAGATTTAATTAGTATTTGTAGGGGTGAAAACTCCTCCCATCAAAAGCGTCGCTTTGGCCGAGTGGTTAAGGCGTGTGCCTGCTAAGTACATGGGGTTTCCCCGCGAGAGTTCGAATCTCTCAG
>JAOXYD010000008.1:7790400-7800815 GCA_028565735.1 Pinacopodium congolense
ATTTTCACGTCTGAACCAACCAAAACAGTCAACGTGCAGACGCAGCCCCGCTGGAATCGACCCCAACGAATAACAACTCATGAGTTCGCACTTTGGAGCCCTCAGTTGCAGCTGCAAAACCTAGTGAGTCCTCTTTCTCCAACCTTTGCAAGGAAAAACACGGCAGACAATATATATGTATAGATACATACATGTATATATGCTTATGTAGTTGTGTTCGTCTTCATTTTGCCGATACTCCTTCACATCATCTTCATCAGGTAAAAATAAAACCTTGAAGAAGCACAATGTCAGTTTGTTCTCATAGCCTTAAACTATCTCCCCGTACCACCTTCTCTGACGACACCTCCACTCCCACCCCCACCTTCTCCAATTTTCCATTAGTTGGTCATAGCCACAGGCGCACTCTCCCCACTCTCAATCTTAAATGTTCCAATTTCGACTCCCCGTCGCCGACGGCTGATGACCTGCCTCGGAAAGGCCTGTCAGTGGAGGAGCCTCAGGTCTTAGACATTGCTGATGGTAATGGTGGTGATGATGGTAGGAGCTTTTCTGGTGGTGGCGGCGGCGGAGGTGATGGTAGAGATCCTTCTGGTGGCGGCGGGGATTCTTGGGAGGAGAAGGAGTTTGGGCCAATATTGAGATTCGAGGAAGTTTTAAAGGAGACGGAAACGTGTGGAGTTCACCTTCCCAATGACATGCTGGAAGCCGCCAAGACTACTGGTATTCGCAAGATGTTCCTTCTTCGCTACCTTGATTTGCAGGTCTGTGTTTACTGGAATGCTTGCGGACTATTTCTGTTCTTGTTAGCACTGAAGATACTCTACTTTAGTATGAATAATATGTTCCTTTATTTTTCTGTTGGATAACTACAGGGTTCAGTTTGGCCATTGGGGTTTCTGATGAGATATTGCACTTTGCTGCGTAATCGAATGCTGGCTGATCCTTCTTTTCTTTTTAAAGTTGGAACCGAGGTTTGTTGACTGTAATTCTTACTATAAATAGGCTTTCTTGTTAGATGCCTTGATTTGATTTCACCGTCAGAGATCTTATTTTGTTAATGTGGAATGCTACAGATAGTTATCGATTCTTGTTGTGCAACATTTGCCGAGGTTCAGAAAAGAGGGAAGGACTTCTGGTCTGAGTTTGAGTTGTATGCTGCTGATCTTCTGGTTGGCATCGTGGTTGACATTGCTTTGGTTGGTATGTTAGCCCCTTATGCCCGTATCGGGCAACCCTCTGCGCCAAGAGGCTTGCTTGGAGGTCTACAACAGGCTTGTGCAGCTCTTCCTAGCAGGTCTCGGCCACATTGCTAGAACTAGCTAATGATTTGATTTATCGTACTTTTTTTCTGTCATTGGCACCGTACCAAAAGCTGCTTTTTGTTAAATGAACTTAGGTTGGATTATTAATTCTTTGGGTAAAGAAACTCATAACTTTTTGTGCTTGCTTGTTATTGCTAAAGTTAAGAGAATATCCCAGCAGTTGAAATGTGAAGATGTCGCCCAAGCACAAACGGAAGATTTGGTATTGTGCAGGAAAACATTAACGCTTAATCCCAAAAACAATTATGATCTCAAACTTATTGCGGTTGGTAAATATTTGGTATTGTGTTGACAATTAACCTGAACATTAATGTTTAATTCCAAAAACAATAATGATTGTTGGCGAGTCAAGTTTTCTAGTACCAGAAAGCACTTAGATATAGTATCAGTTGCTCGATTTGTCATAATTGAAAGCTTACCATCACATTTTCCTGTCTCTTTTATCTGGGAGTGTGGGGACTGTAGGAATTAAGACTGCAACTTCAGTCTTAAGGCTTTACGAAACTGTCCAAGATCACTCAGTCATTGGCCAGAATCCAAGTTATTTATGACTTCACTCATTGTGGGTTATTACCTTTTCAGTGTCTTTGAAGCAGAAAGGCCAGGATGTAAATTTACTGTAGCACAGCGAGTTGGTGCATACTTTTACAAGGTAACACATCTCAAATTTGTGAGCAATAACTAAAGCTTTTATAAAACCGCAGTTGTTGCTTAGTATGCTGATATATTCCTCATGGTAGTTTTAATACTTTTCTATTTCCTATTCTTGACTTCTGACTAACATGAGTGGCATTTTCTGCATTCAGGGTGTATTGTATGGTTCAGTTGGATTTGCATGTGGACTTATTGGTCAAGGCATTGCTAATTTGATCATGACTGCAAAACGGTATGTTTCTATGGCTTATGATTGCTTCTTCTACCTATTTCTTAGTTGTATGATGAAATTTTTGGTTGCACATTTGAGGGTTTAACATTGATGCTTGAATTCAAAGAGTTCATTTTCATTTAGGTGGTGATTAACTTATTTGGTTGGTCATCTACGTACTTTTGCTTTTCTCTTGTCTAAATGCTACAGTATGTTGATCTTTGTGTGTATGTGCAAGATGGTAGGTTCACCCAGAAGATCATTGATATAAATCAGCAAGCTAGATTGGCATTTGAGCCACTGTGCTTAAGACAAGCTGCTGGATTTTATGTCTGCATGCATTTCTAGCTAAATGTTTTTCTTTTCATGTTAATTTCCATTATAAATGTAAACTGCAGTTTTCTCCTTATTAAAAATAAAGGATCTCAGCGCATTGTTTTGTCTCTTAGTATATAAGCTTCTTAATTTTTTATTTGATGTTGGTTACTGTTATTTTTGTGTCATCAGGAACGTCAAGAAATCAGCAGAAGATATTCCCGTCCCACCTCTTATTAAGAGTGCTGCTCTCTGGGGTAGATATCTTTTCCTGAATTTCATGCCTGAATTTCATAACTCTCAAATTTTGCATTGATCTGGACTTTTCACCGCAACAGTCTGCAATTTTCTATTCAGTTCCGGTTTAGGATTTATAGAATATACTAAGATTGTCATTTTTTATTTATGATTTTCTCATTTTGACAATGATGGGAATAAAAGTGCGTTTACATGAGAAGGCTTCTCTTTAAGATTTATTTGGGCCAAAATGTGTTTTCATTGCCTTACATTTGCCAACATGTGAACCCTTTCATTCACTGCTTTTATGTGGGTACTTTCTATCGTTGCATCAGGAGTTTTTCTTGCTGTTTCTTCCAACACTCGCTACCAAATCATCAACGGATTGGAGCGACTAGTCGAGGCATCACCAGCAGCAAAGCGAGCCCCACCAGTTGCAATGGCGTTCACTGTCGGTGTAAGATTTGCCAACAACGTTTATGGAGGTATGCAATTTGTAGATTGGGCAAAATGGAGTGGGGTGCAATAGTTAAAGGAAATTCTTTATTGACACATTGAATGAAGCATGATTCTTGATAGTACTACCCCAACTCCTCCTCTATCCCTTATTTAAAACGATTTTACGAAAAATTTTCGGCTCCTCTGGGACACTTACAACACATTGGCAAAACGTAGCACCGACATTCCTTGAACAAACCTTTATCATCATACCTTTTTTTTTTAATTTGATGATCATTGTATTGCAACTTTGGCACTTAAGGTTCTCTGTTCAATGATTGTCTGTAACTAAATAAACACGGCAGTCTTGGTCTATATCCTGCTGGCCCGTGTGGTTGCACCCATTAAAAAGGGGAAAAAAACTCTTGGACCTACGAAACATTTTGAGCTGGAATATTGGCGTTGAAGACATGTTTTGCCTAGGTACTATCGTTGCTGAAAGTGAAATGTGGGTACTGATTAGGAACGATGAATCCCTTGATCTCTAGCAGCGATTCCTCGTGAGACCAAAAACATTAGAGAAATAAAAAGACGTGGAATTCATTCCATCCATGGTACCAAAATTTGTCATTTCATTTCATTTCTTTTAGTTATTGTAATTGATGCCCCGCAATTTAACTAACTTATTAGACTTGGCTCTAGTGAGTTTGGTTTGAATTGTTTGTGAAGATTTTCGTTTACGTGAATAGACGATGGTCCATGAGACGGTACGACAAAATCTCCTATAGAGCAGCTTGTGGGTTATTACTATTATTACATTAATGAACTGTCATTATTTAATTCACTCATCAAAAGGCAAAGAAATGATGATAGGAAAAAAAAAAACATTTTACAATCCCTTTCCATGCATAATCGCACAAAGAAAAAACCTCAGTTTAACATCCACTAAATGACTCGGTCATAAAGTTGAAGAAAAACATAATTTAGGGTCTCAGTCTGATCTTGCAACCTTGAATCTACAAGCAAGTGATGGGGGACTTATCATATTACATTTTTCACTAGTTGCCGGTTACCCAAGACAAGTAATATCAAACGATTAAGGAAATTGCTGTGTCTTTATGATAGAAAAATAAAAATAAAAGAAAGGGAAGGATTCAGGATTCTGGTTGGATTCCTCAACCTTAGGCCTAGACATTCTCCTTTAAACTTTTAATTGATTACTCCTTTAATCGTTTAACCGATTACTAGTAATAAATAATTAGTAAGTAACGAGTTAATAGTAATTAATTGTTAGAGACAATTATATTTTTCAATCTTAATCTTTAATTAGTTTTTCAATTAATTCTTATAACTTTTATTTTTTTTATTTAAATTTTATATCTTTGCATGCAACACTAATTCAATCCTTCTATTAATTTTTATTAATAGAAGTCTAATGTGATCCAAAAAAGAAGACCCGTAAGAATTAAGTAAGGACAATCATATTTTTAGTTATGATATTTAACTAATTTTTCAATTCAGTTCATAACTTTTAAATTTTTTATTTAATTTTAAACTTTTGGATTTAATACCAACTAAGACCTTTTATCAATTTCTATTATCAAAAGTTTGATGTAATTAAAAAAAAGATACGTAAAAAAATGCATAAACAACTTATAAAATGATGTCATTTTTATATAACAAGATACAAATTTATTTTTAAGAAATGATTTTCTTAAAAATAGGTTTGTATATTTTTCATTTTTATTAATGGAAATGATATGCTTTTATGTGTCTTTTATTGGGTCACATTATACTTTCGTTAATAAAAATTGAGCAAATGATTGAATTGGTATAAAAAATAAGGATTAATATCATGGGTAGTCCCTGTAATTTTTCAAATTATCAATTTAGTCTTTATAGTTTGAAAACTATCATTTTAGTCCCTAAACTTTCTTTTTTTTTTCAATCACTAGTCCTTTATCAAATTTTGCTGATGTGGCATAGACACATGTCAAAAATTTATTGGTCCACATAAGTAAAATCTGATAAAGGACTAGTGATTGAAAAAAATGAAAGTTTAAGGACTAAAATGATAATTTTCAAACTATAGGGACTAAATTAATAGTTTGAAAAACCACAGGGATTACCATGATATTAACCTAAAAAATAAAGATATAAGACTTAAATAGACAAATTTGAAGTTACAAAATTAAATTAAATTAATAGTCAAAAATCAAAAGCTGAAAATATGGTAATCCTTACTTCTATGATTTTTAGATGTCTTATTTTTTAGGTGACATTAAACTTTTGTTAATATAAACTGACAGAAGAACTCAATCAATGTCAATCATACATAAAAAATTTTAAAATTATAGGATTAAATTGAAAAATTAGTTAAAGATTGAGGATTGAAAAGATAATTATCCTTTAATAATTAATTATTAATGAGTGTCCCTTAACATATTATATGTGAACTGTGTGAAGAGACTAAGAAAATTTGCTGATAAGGAAATCGAAAAATAAGTAAGTTTTGGGGCAAAAATGAAAATTACGGAAACAAATTGAATGTGAAAGGAAAAACGAAAAGAAAAGAAAGGAAAGAGGCACTGCCCCGACGGCTTCTCTCTTTCCAAAATTTCTACACAGCCATTCCATTCCTCTTACGCTCTCTCTTTCTCTCTCTAGAAAATCAAATTTCTGTTTCTTAATTTTCCATCTTCGACTAGATCACACCTCTCATCTCTGTATCTTGCTAACAATTACAGTCTTAGATCGTCAGACTCTTCGATTGCTGTTGATTATTTCAGCTGATTAGATCTCATTGTCTGTGTGTTTGTTGGGAGTCAGTAATAAGAGGTTGTGATTGGTGAAGCTGAGAAAGAGAGAGTCTATTTCTCTCTCTTGCTGGATCTGATAGGGAAATGGCGCTTTCTGGAATGAGAGGTCTGTCCGTATTCATAAGCGACGTTCGTAATTGCCAGAACAAAGAGCAAGAGAGGCTCCGCGTCGATAAAGAGCTCGGTAACATCCGTACTCGCTTCAAGAACGAGAAGGTTAGGCTTTCTGGTCTCTCTTTGGGTTTTAGTTACTATTTCTTTGGATTCTGTATGCCTTGTTTCGGATAGAAGCCCTTTCGTTAGTGAAGTTTCCTTATGATCTCCAGAGGCAACTGAAATTATTTTTTTTTCGAATTTTCGTGGTTGGAATGCAATTTTACTAAGAGAATGTTTCAGTAATTTGACTGAGCTTGCTCGACTTGAAATTGTGTATGTTCTGTGTAATGTTAGTATGAAATTGTAGTCATCACGAGTTGGGTTGAGTTGGAAATGCAAAGGAGTTTTCTGTAATTTTCAGGGTGGAGCAATTTTAGTAGGAATTTTATTTGCCATTTAGGCCAATTAAGCTTGTATAGGTGAGCGTTACAGAGGTTTAAGGTTTTGCTCGTAAGTGGATCACAAGAAGCATAAATGTGTGATCTTCAATATTACCTTGGGGATGTTTGTTTTTGTTTTTGTTTTTAATTTTTGACTTTTGTTTTTCTAAACATGGAAACCGCAAAAAACAGTATAGAAATTAAAAAAAAACACAAAAATCAATGAAAACACATAAAAATATAAATAAAAAACGAAAAAGAAAAGCTGAGCCATACAAACCCTTGGTTTCCTCTTACTTTCGTGAGAACGACTTGTTTGGTATGGTTGGGGGTATTGGCAGTGCTTAAACATCCTAATCATTCGTTGATAGGGATGATTGGATATGAACTATAGGTTTAAGTGAAAATTCTTGTTATTGTTAGGCTGGTAGTAAAGAATATACTATTATCATTGATCTTTGTGCATTGGTAGTAGCTCCAAGAGGCATTTATAGTTGATTCTGGCAATTAATGAGACCATCATCAAAGATTGAAGATGCTGATATAATGCTCATGGAGACCAAGGGGTTATACTGATCTGTTACCTGTTAGTGCGAATTCTAAACTTTCAGAAAGAAAAGAATTTTTTTTCCAAGAAAAGGCTTTTCCAAGAAATTGAGGGTGTAGCATCGTTGAAACCAGTACTCCAATTGCTATCATCTCTTGACTGTTATAGATGGGCTTCTCAGGTGTTAGGAGTTCAATATCAATAGTGTTACTCAAATTAATCACTGACTTGTTATGAGAGTTCTGCAATAGATTGGAAGACATTGGAATATATTGGATCAGTTGTTGAAGATTGCGGTCATGCTCCTAAAATTGATTTGTTGCCCTGTTGGACCTTAATTTCCTTGTTGTGGTTTACATTTCATTGGTCTTAGCCAAGCTTCAACAAGCAATTGGGATGTAGAAGCACTTATGTATTTGAGTTTATGAAATGATGCTCTAAAAGTCTGACGATAAGTTTTTAACTACTGATAATCCTATTGGGAGAGATGTTTGGAAATAAGAATTCCATGGAAAGCTTGTGACGCCATATTAGAACTCACATATTGTTTTTTCGTTCCTAGAGATTATTTTGATGCCAACCTTGTGCATTACACTACCCCTTTTGATATTTACTTTGGTATACCTAGAAGATTCTATATGGTTTGTTGGAAACTGACATTTTTGGTTGAATCTATGTGATGGATATTATTCACTCATGGGGCTAAAAAATATAATAGAGGCACACTTGGAGTGATGGAAAAGCATCGGAGTTAGTATTTTAATAATCTTAATTCAAATTATTGAATAATAAAATAAATGTAAAATTTCTTGTCTATGTGTATCTATTTTTGTATAAATATTGAATTCATGATTACAAATTCTATCGAACCTGCCCAACCAGCAACCTAAGCATGGCTGTAAAGTTTTTATTGTTATGAAAGGATTTGAGAGAGCAGGCACTTTAAGGTTTGGGTTACAATTCTCAATAGATTGAACGTTCTATATTTTAAAGCCTCAAATGATTAAAGTAGGGTAATCAATTGGATGTTTCTAATTGATATGATAGGCTGAGGAAGATGTTTACAAGTAGCATGACACCATTAAGTTTAACTTTGGTGAATTATATTGTTCAAATGGATTTGGTGAATCATATTGTTCAAACGGACTTTGATTTTGTAACTAATCATGGGTTTTTGTTAGTGCTATCAGGCAAGTTCATTGCTGATAATAAGTACATTTTTTCTTTTTGAACTCATTCTTCACGTGCCATGAGTGCAACGATTAAACTGGAATAATTAGTGCAGCTTGTTTTCTGCTCTCATAATTAAAATTCAGAGTTAAGAGTGATGTTCTCAATTTATATTCTTAGCATGCTGCTCGGACATGGGATTCTCTTTGCTTGTCCAACTTGAATAATTACATGTTAGTTTTGACGAATTTCAATTCTAATTCTAGGGGCAAAGAATTGCAATTGTGTATAACTCGATTTTTATAAGAATAATCTGCATTTTTATTGCAAATTTGAACATTCAAATTATGAGTTTAATTCCTTCAAAATTTTAATTCTAATTGCATGATGATTTCTTATATAAATTAAATGTAAAGGATTTATTGTTTGAGGGCAATTCAGTGCACAAATCCTTTTTGTAGGTCGTTTTTTAGTAGACTTAATGATAATGACATCTTTGGATTGAGTTGTCATTGCTTTCTATGGAATAATTTCTTTCCAATCTAAGCTTGTTCATATAAAGTCTTTCAGTGCTGCTACAATAATGCTGCCTTTATCATGGGTGTGTAAGTTTTGGATTACATCTTGTCTCGCAGTGAATCCTCTGGTTTCGCACAACCTTAATGAACTACCACCCATTCATCAACAACTTTTAATGTGGTTAAATTTCTTTTCACACTGAAATCTAAACTTGGCTCCAAGGTTTTTAACTGTGTGCTCATAGTAAAGAACTGTTTGGTCCTTTCTTTTTACTGTTAATATTGTTCTAATGGGCTAGCTAGGTTGACAAGTTCAGGCATCCTCTTCATCTATCATTTTCAGTAGATTGGACATTGATTTCAGTTATCTGTTGTGTTCAATTTGCCTCCATACCTTTTGCACCATCTTGCTTTGTAAAGTTGTCTTGCTTTTTATTTTAGGTTTCAAGACATTTAAGCTGTTCAGACTCGATATGACATTTTTGCTTGTTTAGATTCAACTGTAAACACAACATCTGAAGACATTTTATTAACTCAATAGAGCAATTACTGATACAAGGATTTTCTTTTGGTCGGCCAGGGCTTAACTCCTTATGAAAAGAAGAAATATGTTTGGAAAATGCTTTATATTTATATGCTGGGTTATGATGTGGATTTTGGTCACATGGAAGCAGTTTCATTAATATCTGCACCAAAGTATCCTGAAAAGCAGGTAACCTTCTTTTTGGTTTTGTTTAATCATCTGCCCTTCTATGATTTCCTAATGCAGCTAATGGCAGTGATTCCAGTGGTGATTGATCGCATGACCAAAACCAGCTATATTATGGTTTTTCATTCTTTTATTTACTAGATTCTACCTATGATATGTTTGAGCATTATGAAACTAATAAGACAAACTTATGACAGCTATATTATGGTTGAGGCCTTCAAGATCATTATCAGTTATTCATTTGAGCATATGTAGCATAAGTGTCATTTGGTGCTTAGGAATTGAATTTTCGTGCCATCCTTAAATGTTATTCTGATGTATTTAGCAAGTTTACTAGGACCAACTGCTTCAATTCTTCACCTTATTTGTTGCTAATTGCTGCAGGTTGGCTACATAGTGACAGCGTGTTTGCTCAATGAGAACCATGATTTTTTGAGATTGGCAATAAATACAGTACGAAATGATATCATAGGTCGAAATGAAACCTTTCAGTGCTTGGCATTGACAATGGTATGGCAGTAGGATTCCTTTTTTATTTGGGAAATGTGTTTATTGTTATTGTCATTGTTATCAACTTTGTAGTGAACTGTTAAACTGGGTTTCTACTGTCAGCTTTAATTGCTTTCTGCAACATTGGATACTATCTGTCTTATTGAGAAGTCATGCAAAAGTTCTGCATATAGTCTATACCTTCTTACAGAACACCGTCATTATACCTAAACGGAAAATTATCATGTATGCGTTGGTTAAAAATCTGTTATATTGTTGTAGAACATGAGCAATATACTTTTCTTTGTTTCTCTCATGTCTAGATGAACTGGTATGTTTTAGGTTTTACAGGTATTATGTTCACTAGTATATGTTAAATTGCAACAACTACCTGTATGCTCTTCTTTCCTCCCAAGCAAAAGACCTTCTATTCCTCACTAGTATGGA
>JAOXYD010000008.1:7801182-7818210 GCA_028565735.1 Pinacopodium congolense
TTTCTGTCTGCACCTCTAGTTCTATTCTCTCTTAATTTTGTCCGAGTCTCCCCTTGCTGCATTTTTGTTCTCTCCTCATGTCTTGCAGGTTCAGTTGCCCCATCTCTCTTTCCCTCTTTTTTTCATATTGTTTCAATAGAATTTTGCATAACATGATTCTGGATTCAAAACATTGCAGTATGACCTGATTATGAATTTAGGACATTGGAACTTTAACCCTATGTACTGAACTCTTTATTTTGTAATTTGTAGGTTGGAAATATTGGTGGGAGAGAATTTGCTGAATCATTAGCACCAGATGTTCAGAAGCTAATAGTAAGATATGACGTAGCATTGTTAGCGTCCTCCTAAATTATTAGCTTGACCATTTTTACTTTAATTGGATTTCAGATTTCTAGCAGCTGCAGACCTCTTGTGAGAAAGAAGGCTGCATTATGTCTACTGCGCTTGTTTAGAAAAAACCCTGATGTTGTAAATATAGATGGCTGGTATGTTTAGTTGCTGCATTGTGGCTATTGTGTTCAAAACATACCTGTATAAAATTGACTTCTTCTTTGGCTTATGTTCTAGGGCGGATCGCATGGCGCAACTTTTGGATGAACGTGATCTTGGTGTCTTGACATCTTCTATGAGCCTTCTTGTTGCTTTAGTATCAAATAACCATGAAGCTTATTGGAGTTGTCTTCCAAAATGTGTGAAGATATTGGAGCGACTGGCCAGGAATCAGGATATTCCACAAGAATATACTTATTATGGCATCCCGTCACCTTGGCTTCAGGTCTTTATATTTTTGTTTGTTTCTTAAAAATTACTGTTGAGAAAATGTATTACCAAATTACTATTTATTAGTTTTTTTTTTAATTTGCTCAGATGTCATGTATAGCAAATTAATTAATCGGTGATAACTTATGTATCTTGATGGATTCTGCCCTTTGGAGAGACAGGTTAAAACAATGAGGGCCCTTCAGTACTTTCCAACTATTGAAGATCCTAATACAAGAAGATCATTGTTTGAGGTTGGATTCTGCTCAATGAGTTTATCGTAATGATATATAGTGCTTCTGATTCTAATTACGTCTAAATTCATGTTTTCAGGTCCTGCAGCGGATATTAATGGGAACTGACGTTGTTAAAAATGTGAATAAGAACAATGCATCTCATGCTGTTCTCTTTGAGGCCCTTTCTCTTGTAAGTTTTCTTTCCAGGTTATGTTGTGGCCATTTCTGACGTGCACTACTAATGCTTCTTCGTCCTTTCATTTTCTCCTTACTAATCCTTTTCTAGTGTGCAACAATTTTTGGCATCTACTAATTGAATTTTGAGAGATATGTGGATTGTTTACTTTTAAGGAGACAAGCTTTGTGCAATCCTATTGTTGTAGAAAATTTTAAGAAGACGAACCTTTTCAAATATATGGAAATTTTATCTTCACCTTTGTGCTTGTGAAGTTTATTTTTGTAATTTGGATGATTGGTGCCTCTCCCTCCACCCTTCCCAAAAGGAAACACCACACACAGGCACACAGATGCAAGAAAAGGCGAAAATTCCATATCATGAAATGTGGAGAAACATGATTTATTTCTTTGTCAGTATGGGTAGTTTGTTCTATTGATCTTTAGAGAAATGGGGCCCATCTTCACTACAAAGGAGCAATTTAGTTGATTGCATTTTATATCTGGTTTAGTATGTTGATCCTTGAACCATATATTTTCCTGGTCTTTTTGATGACCTGTGTGTTGTCTATGGTGTATTGCAATCATTACAGGTGATGCATCTTGATGCTGAAAAAGAAATGATGTCTCAGTGCGTTGCACTCCTTGGAAAATTCATTGCAGTCCGTGAACCAAATATCCGGTATCTTGGCTTGGTATGTCAAGAGTAAAACCTTTTTTCTGTGACATTTTTCCAACTTCAGTGATGTAACTCAGAACACTTTCATAAGTGTAACTTGTTAATAGTCGATGTCTTTTTCTCATTACTTCTGTGTATCTGCTTGATTGCCTTATTGTATGCTTTTCCATTTCTGCAGGAGAACATGACTCGGATGTTGATGGTTACAGATGTCCAAGATATTATTAAAAGGCATCAGGCACAAATAATCACCTCATTGAAAGATCCTGACATCAGGTATTTGAACTATATTACAGTTAATAATACTCACTTTTTATCTCTTTGCTCATCCACGTACCTAGTTCAGTTTCTTGATCATTGATTTGCTAAGGTGGATGTTACATCTGGCAACTCTGAAGCTGGTGCCACTTTCACACTAAATATTTCTGCATTTTAGCTGTTAATTTGAGTCAAAATTGCATGGTTTTGAGTCATGTGTGGGATTAGATCAACTATGGGGTCGTTTGATATTGTTGTAGGTTGTGGTTTTTAGTCGTAGTTTTAATATATTTGTATTGGTTTTTGTATTTTATCCTCGATTTTTGTGCTGTATTAGTATGTTGTCTTTTTCGATTTCTGTGTTAAAAACCAAAACTAAAAACACAAACCTTACCAAACAACCCCATATGTTGTGGTTCTGGTCAACTATTATGATGCAAACTTACTTTTGCTGACTCGTATGTTCCCTGTCCAGTATTCGTCGTCGTGCTCTTGATTTACTTTATGGTATGTGTGATGTTTCAAATGCAAAAGACATAGTGGAAGAGCTATTGCAGGTACAGATTATTTATAGATGACTCGTTCTGCATGAATAGAATTCATATTTTATTGTGTGAAATTGTAGTGTTGTGAGATGACCTTTTTGGCTGACGTATTCTGATATTCAGTATCTCAGCACAGCAGACTTTGCAATGCGTGAGGAATTGTCTCTGAAAGCTGCTATTCTTGCAGAGAAGTTCGCTCCAGATTTGTCTTGGTAAGAACAGTTACCATGCGGACAAAGCACTTGTAGAACACTTATGTATGAGCCTGGGACATACACAAGATGGCAATTAATTATGAACAATGAAAAATGCATGAGCGTTTGGAACAAAATGAGATGGACAATGATGCTGGATAGAAGGAATTTATGTTACTTCCGAAAAAAAATTTCCTATAGATTACTGGATATGTTGGATTGGATTAAGCTGAGGTGAAACAATGTCTTAAGAGAACATTCAACGAGATATATCTTATTTGCACTGATTTCTGCATGATTGTGGACAAAATTGTATGTTCCTTTCTGGTGACCACCCCATTGTTTATTCAACTGTTTGTACTTGTGCCAAAGCAGAATAATAACAGTTATACTGCTATATAAGATGGCCTGATTCACGAGTATTCCGTAAATTTCCAAAGAAGCTAAAGTTAAACAATTGTTTGTATTATGACTATTCAACAATTACTTATCTCCATGGAATTGCAGGGCATTGATCAGCCATACTTAGGTTACCAAAATTGCTGATGTAGTTGGATGATGACTACTAAGTGATATTTGCATGTGACTTTTTACATTGATTGCAGGTATGTGGATGTCATCCTTCAGTTGATTGACAAGGCAGGAGATTTTGTCAGTGATGATATATGGTTTCGTGTTGTGCAGTTTGTTACGAACAATGAAGACCTACAAGTAATACGCATACTCCGTAGGCATAGTCCTTCGAATTGATAGTAGTTATACTGATTTAACAAATCCTCATCGAAGACTTTAAATTTTATCAGCCTTATGCAGCAGCCAAAGCTAGAGAGTATCTTGACAAGCCTGCTGTTCATGAGACAATGGTTAAGGTATGTCTTTAGTACAGACATGCATCAGTCCTACTACTGATATCTGACATAAAATTCGGGAAAGTTTCAATTCAATATGCATACTTTGGCAGTAATGCATGCATGCTACAGGTCAGTGCTTATCTTCTAGGAGAGTACAGCCATCTTTTGGCAAGACGGCCTGGATGTGGTCCAAAAGAAGTATTTAGCATCATACATGAGAAACTTCCTACTGTATCGTAAGAGCAATTAACTATTTTCCTTGTCACATGAAATGTATTATTTTCAGTCAGTTCACACGTTCAAAATATGCATTTTTATTCAGAACTTCAACCATTCCAATCCTTCTGTCATCCTATGCTAAGATCTTAATGCACACTCAGCCCCCTGACCCAGAACTGCAAAACCAAATTTGGAACGTATTCAACAAGTGAGATTCATCTTTCTCTCATCTTCAGTTTTCAGGTTTGGTATTTGATATTTGTAAAATTCTTTGACCAAAATTTCCTATTGTATAGATATGAGAGCTGCATCGATGTTGAGATACAACAACGAGCTACAGAATACTTTGCATTAAGTAGGAAAGGTGCTGCCCTAATTGACATACTGGCTGAAATGCCTAAATTCCCTGAGCGTCAGGTAGTCATTCACTCCACAATATCATTCTGAGGACATTTGTTCTGTGAATGATTAAATAGTGTAGCTCCATGCCGTTATTCTAACTTTAATATTGCCTTTGTATCATTTAGTCTGCACTGATCAAAAAGGCTGAAGATACAGAGATTGATGCTGCTGACCAAAGTGCTATTAAGTCACGAATGCAGCAGCACATGTCAAATGCATTGGTTGTTACTGATCACCCTGCTAATGGGACACCACCACCTGTTGCCCAACTTAGTCTAGTGAAGGTTCCCGACATGACTAGCAATGCAGTTAGTTTTCTCTCAAATGAATTTTTTTGTTCTCTATTTATGCGCTGAGCACTTGAAAATTAGCTGCATTAATAATGTTTAACCTGCATTATGCATCTTTTAAGGAGGACATTTCGGCAGACCAAGGCTCAGCACAACCAAATGGGATTTTGAGTAATGCAGATCCTCAACCTCCTTCAGCAGATCTGCTTGGTGACCTTTTGGGTCCTTTGGCTATCGAAGGTCCCCCTACGGTTGATTTCCAATCTGAGAAAAATGTAGTCTCTGGAGTGGAAGGAATTCTGGCTGAAGCAGATGGTGCTGCTATTGTACCTGTTGGAGAGCAAACAAATTCAGTTCAGGTAGCTTGCTGATCTTTTTGTAGAATGCATTTTCATTGCACTTTCCTTGATTGAAGATGTAGCTGGTACTCAGCATTTCTTCAGATTTAGGAAAATAGCTGTTGGATAAACCTGCTGACAGTTTATATTAGTATGAACTTCCCAAAGGTCATTGTTTCTGACTTTTAACTGGCTAATTCTTTTGAATATTTTCAGCCAATTGGGAATGTTAATGAAAGATTTTATGCTTTATGCTTAAAGGACAGTGGTGTTTTATATGAGGATCCATTTATTCAGGTATCATTTTTCTTTAATTCTATTCTTAATTCTTCTCCAACTTGTTATCAATGTCTTCTCATGATTCTATATTTAAGACACTTTACCGTGTTGGCTATGTAATTGGTTTTACTGTATCTGAATGGTTTCCTCTAGAAAGTGTAATTTTCCTGAATATTTTTCAGATTGGTATTAAAGCAGAGTGGCGAGCACATCATGGCCGTCTTGTCCTTTTCTTGGGAAACAAAAATACTTCTCCTCTTGTTTCTGTTCAGGCTCTCATATTACCTCCTGCACATTTAAAGATAGAGCTTTCATTAGTACCAGAAACTATTCCTCCCAGGGCACAAGTGAGTGTACTTCCCGCCATTTGCTAACAGTTCATGACTATTTCTGACTACTTGTTTTATTCTGTCCTCTTTTGTTCTCTGATTTGTCATCTTTGGTTGTACAGGTGCAATGCCCACTTGAAGTCATTAATCTTCGTCCAAGCAGGGATGTGGCTGTACTTGATTTCTCCTACAAGTTTGGCACCAACATGGTACAGTGCTAGTCTTGTGTTATTCATTGCTAGTCTTCAGGGATAGTATATTACTTCCTCAAATCGTATTTAATTACCTTTCGACTCCTTTAACTAGGTCAATGTTAAGCTTCGTCTTCCAGCTGTCCTGAACAAATTTCTCCAGCCTATATCAGTGTCTGCTGAAGAGTTTTTCCCTCAATGGAGATCCCTTTCAGGGCCGCCTCTGAAGCTTCAAGAAGTGGTAAGTGTATTTTGCATCATTTTTTTTCTTGATTAAATATTTTGCATCATGTTTTGTTCAAGTTTTTCTCTGTTTGTTCTTATGATTCATTATACTGGATCTGGTCACTGTAGAAGCAAGTCCAACTGAAATTTACGTATTGGTGTTTTCTCCAGTTTATTTAGACTTGAATTATTTTTTATTTACAGCTATGTTTTTCATGGCTATGTAAGTCAAAATGGTAGACAATTAGATGTCAAGCACCCAGAAAAACTTTTGGAGCAGCATGCTATTATTCTTATCTTGTTATAATTGACAAGGATATTTAATCATCCATCTGCTATTGTTAACTTAACAGTAAATTCCTTTTGAAAGATTCCTTTTTGAATCAATTAACGGCTTCTGTAAAATTTTCTGAATTTTCATACAGGTTAGAGGTGTAAGACCACTTCCTCTTGCTGAAATGACAAACCTATTTAACAGTTTCCGGTTATTGGTTTGTCCAGGGCTTGTAAGTCATCTTCTCCATTTACATAAACGACGACTTCTTTGGATTATAAGATAGATTCTCACCGTTCCTTGTATTTTAGGATCCAAATCCTAATAATCTGGTTGCATGTACGACTTTTTATTCAGAGAGTACGCGGGCTATGCTATGTTTGGTAAGAGATTGGTTATCCTCTTCTATTTGAAATCTCTCCTGCCAAATACTCCTGGTGCTTGGCTCAGGATGAGATTTTGTTGGTTCATTTACTGCTTTTCTGGCAATTCTTTTGCTAAAACTTTGGACTTCGGGGGCTAGGGTCATGAAGGAGGATAAGGACTCTGCCTTTACTGGACCTTTACCTAATATTCTTAATTTTGAAATTAAATGTGGAAATGTAAACGCCTGGGGTGTATTATTTCCCAACAATTTTGGTTTGTCTATGCATAAGTATCTTGATGTGTTTCACTCTGATTTTTGCACTTGTTTGTGATTAATTTGGCAATAGAGTATGAGGTAAACTTTTTTGTACAAAACTGCAGGCCAGGATTGAGACAGATCCAGCAGACAGAACACAATTGCGAATGACAGTGGCATCTGGAGATCCAGTACTAACATTTGAGTATGTATTTCAACGTCTATACCAGATGCACTTCACCATAACTTTTATCACATATTCCTGACCTTCTAATGTGCAGGTTGAAAGAATTCATCAAAGAACAACTGATCAGTGTTCCCATGGCACCACGTGCTCCGACACCAGCTCCAGAAACTCCAGCAGTGCAACCAACTCCACCTACACCATCAAATGATCCGGGGGCTATTCTAGCTGGGTTACTTTGATCAAGTGAAGGAGATTTATGTGAAAAGAAGTTGAATATACACTTTGTAAAATCTACCTGATTTATACAGCTGACTGGCCCCTCTTTCACTTAACATTAAAGCGGTGGTTCGGGGAATTCAGGATGCTAGGGCTGGCGGAGATCAAGTGATCAGCATAAAGAGATTGGGGTTCCCAGCGGGATTCGTTGGGATTTTGATGATTCTTTTTTGCACAATTGTAACGTGCTTTAGGTGAGGTGTTCTTTTTCTTTGATATTGCTTCCTTTTGGAATTGGGTGAGGGTTTTGTTTCCCCTTTTTGATGTTATCTGTTACATTTTCCCTTTATGCATTTACTCTCCCTGTCTTAGTGGATTGATTTCTGTTGTATGAAATTCCACAGCATTTGTAGTTATTCACATGAAATAGAGGGAGCTTGTAATAGTTTGTATTGTTCGATTGTCAGTGCATTGGAATGAAACAGTAAGATACCCTTCATTTGTTTTAACTAGCACTTGTGCTATTGCACATGGCAGCTTAATTATGTCTAAAGCGCAAAAAATGCATTCTGCATCTTATCTTCTCACTTCGGTCCTTTCTTCAGAAATTATTTCAGTTCAATCTAAAATTGCCTTTTAACATTTTCTCCTCCAATTTATGAGCAGTATTCATTTATCTCATCTACCCAGTTTAAGAATAGTGGTGTCACGTATCAACCGTAGTTTTACGTTGCATGCTGTAAAAGAGATCATAGATTTTCCCATTTACATAACCAAATCAGTCGGATAAGCACATCCAAAAATAGCTGCTTATCCTCCAATTAAAAGATTAAAAGATTAACCTTATAAAATAATTCACCGTTCCCGAGGACAGCTTAGGAAATGATCCTTTAAAAGCAGTTCGATCAACACCAGAGGACAAAACTTATCCAAACTTGGAAAAAAGTGGTGTTACTATTACTCCGAAGGGCATTCGAGTCCGTTAGGGGATTTTTTTTTTTTTTCCCCCCTTCAAAGCACCATATTATCCACATGAGGTCGTTGAGTCTGTCTTTTTGAAAGTATGGAAGCACGCCAAGGCCTTTCCCCTTTCCTCAAAGCTAGAACCCTATTTACAACGCTGCTTAATTCTATATTTTCATTCAGTTTACGGCCACATATCTCCATCCCAGACTCAAAAAACACATCAAATCCAGACAACATACAATAATCAAGTCGACTAACGCCACTCTCGACAGTCTCCACACTTCCAACAACCTTCTGGAGGTAAATACTCATCCCAAGGGGAACAATGGCTGTGCATCACTAATCTACAAATCTCACAGAAAAGATCCGGAGGTGGATCCGTGTGTGAACACATCTTACATGGGGTTGTATCAAAATTTGATTTGGATGATATCGTTGTCTCCGGTTGATCACCAGAGATAACCATCATATTTTGTTCTGTACTGCCATCCAATGAAACAGCACAAGAATGATTTTCACCATTTCCCAACACATTAGATGCTTCCAATCCATCCATCTGGCCCTCATCATCAGGTGCCAACAATTCCGTAAATGAGAAATAAGTTTGCGGTTCAAACTCCATGTCTTCATAGTTCATCCCTTCGTAGTCGATCAGCACCCCATCTTGAGGTCCATTGGTGGGAACATCCCACCCAATGCAAGATAAGTCCTCTCTCGAGTTCATCATGTTAGTTGTTTCAAGATGATCGGTCGGTTCAACATGGTAAAAAATGTTGCTGGAGATACCTTCAACATCTCCTTGATGTCTTCCATGCCTTCTAACTGGCAACTTTTGTGGCCCTTGTCCGGTATTACTCCATTCAAAATCTACTTCCGAATTTTGTTCATCTATTTGTTCTACTTTTGACAGAGAGAAAAGCAAAGGATCATCATCTTGTATAAAATCATCCACAGACACATTTGGTTTGCACTCCTTAGATTTGGTGATGGCTCCGGAATAAGAGTCCACCTCTATATGTCCTTGCTTCAAGGTCTTCCTCTGCGATTTCTGTCCTTCTGACTTCTCACCTTCAGGGTCATCTGCATACGGACATCTGCGGGGTCTTTTTACATGACGACACCTGCAACACTTGAAGCCCACAACATCAGAAAGTCTGGACTCCTCAAGTTCGACTGCCTCAGCATGATACCAATCTGCAGAAAAAAATACATTTTTAAAAATCACTCGAGTATACTTAACCAAGGAAAAATATAAGCTTCATAAAACATGATAAAGAAATAGAAACTTACGATTGCAAGTTTCACAATGAATATACATGAGATCAGAGTTGTATGGCTTTTTGCACATAACACATGTAGGTGTCCCAGCTGAACTTCCCCTTAAAAGAACGTTCCCAGCTGAACTTCCCCTTAAAAGAACGTTCTTTCGCCTAAAATCAACACCTGTATCCTCATCGTTCTTCTTAAATATGAGACCCAAGTTGAATGATTTAGTCCGGTTTTTTGTTTGCAAACTAGAAGCAGAAGCAGTCTGTTTATTCTCAGGACGACATTTCTGGGTTCTGGTAGATCCTAAATGAGTATGAACTCGAGCTTTTGTGCCTTTCATAGCCGTCACTTCGTTCTGACAATCTTGAATTGGTAAGGGCAGGGGACTGGTGGGTGATTCATTACTACTTTTAAAGTGACCAATAGTTTTAGCACTGTAACATTGCTTGCAGGTGATCAAGAACTCAGATTTGTCCTTGACATAAGTTGTTGAACTCAACGTGCAATTTGGATGACAATAACCTAATAAAAACAGTACACAATTGAAGCCATTAGTATCAACAACTTAAACAATTTGAAAATTTGCAGAAGAGAAGAAATCCCTTCAAACAGCCCAGAATGTATAGTTGCTTCAATTGCAAGTTCATAAAAGCAGTATAAGAATGGGTAATGCTAATATCGGGATAGGCCCAAGATAAATTTCTCATCCACTTTTTTCTCATTAATGTATTTTGTACTTCCAATGTTAGCACTAAAGAAAGATCAGAAGTTAAAATTGAAGGTTAGCACTAGCTTACCTTCGCAATCACTGCACTTTACTGTAATCCTGAGTATCACACCATAGAAGAAAAACAGTCAACTTACAACAAGCAATTCAAGCAAAATCAGCAAGAAAATGAATGCAGTAACAACAATTACCTTAGTAAAACATCGTGTTGACATGAAGCACACAAACATTTCTCCTGTTTATCTCTCTTACGTACCAGATACAAAAAGATATCCCTACGAGAGGCCTTCAGTTGCCTTTTCTGGAACTCAGATAATTTATTCGAGGACTTCTTAGCCAGTGGCAAGACTACTACTAGTTTTTCTTCATACACTTTGATCAAATATAGAGGAACTTGTGCTTCATAAAACCAGTATTTGTTCTTTCCATCTTTGGTTTGTTCGATTTCAATTACATTCTTCATGATGCGGGAAGGGAGATGTTTTTGACCCTCAAATACCACTCCATACTTGATCTTATCTCTTTCAAGTTTCTTATCGCAGATATTTGCATTTCTGAAAAAAGATGCTTCGGACTCTGGACCCTTGCCATCCTGGAGGTTCTGCTCAGGACAAACAAGATCACTCCATCTCACATACAGGTCCAGATATCTAACCTGAAGCAAATTTCAATAGGGTTTTCAGAAGTTGCACGACAATGTAAAGTAAGAAAATTGCAGTAAGATCAACAAAAAACAAGAAAGGAGGAAGTGGGTGGTAATTTACTATTGTTTCATAAGATAACAAACCTGCAATGCAAGCTGTGATGCAGTTTTGCTCCTTTCAACTTCAGCTCTCCACACTAACTGTCTGCTTCTTCTAGGAATCTCAGACTCATCGTACTGGAGACCAGCAATCTTTCTTGAACAACCTATAATTCAATGCATGAATTTGCTTTCCAATACATATGATCATAATACGTGTGTGTGTGTGTGTGTGTGTGTGTGTGTGTGACGCTTTTATGCTGCAGAGTCAACAAGCCCTGTAAAACAGAATGGATGACGACCACAAACAGGCTGGCCAGGAAATACTACTATCATCGAACTACAAAGAAATACAACTATGCTGAACATCAAATGTTCCAATATGAAAGAACATGAAGTGGATTTGTACAAGAGAGTTAAGATTACCTTGCCGAGCTGCCTTTTTCAAAGCTGACTGAGGTAAAATTGCCTTGTGGAAGATAAGTTTTGATAACTCCCCCCCACACCACCAAACAAAACGCTTTTCATTGTTGTCATGAGAAATGTCAGATATAAAATATTGTTTTTTCTGGCGTTTTCCACATGGACCACGTTTTTGTGCAGTTGAAACAATGGTTCCAGTAACTTGGGCCCCAGAAGATTCAGCCAACCAATCATCACCTGCCTTAACCCAGTCCCCTGAAAGAGCAATAAAGCGGATGTTTTGCTCAAGCTGCAAATAAGATCATCGCGTAATATCAGTCCAATGTAGAGCTTTCATGAAGCTGGATTGAAATTCCAAAATCTCAAATGCTATGCACAGGCATCTCATCATCAAATAATAAAATAATTGGATCATTGCATTCAATTATTCACATTAAGACTTAGAAAGCATCTCCGTTGACAAACTACTAAAGAAAATATGAATGAACCAACATTAAATCATCCCCAGATAGTTAATATAGGAGTAGAGAGTTATTCTATGAAGTCCAAGGATTTGGGGCACCTTATGGAGTTAGTCACAAAAGTGTTAAGAATGAACTTGAGCAAGTGGTTATCAGACCATTCAAAGTATTAGGGGAACTGAGAAAGCCTGTCATGAAATTTAGATGCTTGCATCCAAGAGAAAATAAATGTAAGAAACTTTTAACATCAATCACGAATTAGGAGAAGAATGAAAAGACAAAGTAGCTTCAACGAAAAAATTTTGAAATTCGGAGCAAATATCATGCAACAAAAAACCAGAAAAAAAAAAACCATTAAAGTTCTTCCTGTGATCCATAGGCGTGTGATATAGAAACTCCATAGCTTGTGATTTTGAAGACTGTGCAACTACAGATGATGTTATTGCAACAAATGAAAATTTCGGTAAATTTGACATTTATTCCAAAAAAATGAGTATGATATTTTAATTTATTAGATGGATTAGACAAGGGAGGTTGCAAATGAGACTTATCAAAAGGGTATTGGTCCACAAACACATTCAAATATGACCATCTTTTGTGCCTCTGACAAAGATATAAATTATGTTTCATAAAGTGAATCTCTTGTACTGCTTAAAACATAAAAACCCAATAATGAACACATCATGATTAAAATTGCAAGCAAAAAGCATATCATGAACTGATTTAAAGATGAGCACACATTAATTACCATATAAATATGTCTCAAAAAATTAAATATAGGGAAGCAAACACTTGAAGCATTTGCAAATCACATAAACTCACTTCAAGCAAGGGGCCTTTAATGGCAGCACAAGTTGGAGCAACTTCTATTCGTTTACGCCACTGTTCTACGTAACTGGTATTCCGAAAGGGACCAACTGTAAGACCAGACAAAATCTCACCCATGTATAAAATGTAAGTTGAAATGCTAGTAAGACTACCCTCTCCATTCACAATCAGACGAAGACCACTGAGGATCTTGATGGCTCCTTTAGTGGCAGTTGAAGCGGCCGCATTCAACATACATCCCCTTTTGTTGCTAGCAGAGAGCTTACAAGAGTGACACCACCCACATCTCTCCCTCGGCACCTCCATAAGCTTCTTTTCAGAAGTTGGCCAGAAAAATCGAGATGCTACTGATGAGAAAGCTTTTAATTGCAAGGAAATGTCAGAGGCAACCTTCTTTACACTGCCTGATTTAGAGGCCTCAGAACCCCGACTTTCTTCAGTTGATAGAACAGCCAAATACGCAGCAGCAGATGCAGCAAAATTCCCATGCATATAGTGATTGACATAGGCATAAGGTTTAAAAGATATGCCCATATATAAGCAATAATTAGCTAAATCCCGATCAGACCTTCTAAAACCTGCATGACTGCCATTGTTGTTTTGAGAGGATAAATTTCCAGGTACATAAGCATCATTCACATGCTCAATATGACTACTACCATCACTATTTGTTGAGTTATATGTTGCAACTTTCACTGCATTGGATCTGTTAACAATGCCTTGGTGATCGCCATCAGATGGGTTACTTTGTTGGTCAACTGAATTACTGGATTCCACTTTAATCTGCTCAGGTGTCAATTTATTCACATAATGACAATTTTGCAGTCTCAACACATCACTGTTGCCCAAGATGCCATGTGACTCAGCTTGAATAGACGAACCCAGAGACACAGCAGAAAGTGAAGCGGGCACATTATTTGCATTATTTCCTTTTAGACAAGGTCCTTTGTCTGCCTCCATGGTATCTGGAACTCTATGGCTCTCGTTGCAAGATGGAAGAGCTAAAAAATTTCCATCTTCCCTTACCAATGTTAGATTGTGGCTCTCATGTGTCACTTCCAAGGGTGAGAATGCAGTTTGTGGGATTTGCCAATAATTGGCAATTGCCGTAATCATCTCCATGTATGCCAATCGATAATGTATTGAGGCAGAAAGTGCTTGCAAGACCTGTGGGATATCCTTATGATTATAATATCTGACACTCAACTCTTTGCCACCAGAAGACCTGAACCTGATATTTTATTTCAAACAGAGAACTAAGAATTAATCAGCAACCAAACATACATCGCAATTTATAATGAATATAATGGAAACAGTGTAGAAAGTAAGAACAGACAAAATCCAAAATTGTGAAACCAGGATTTATATGAAAAAATAAATACAAATAATTTTCTTAATTATGTGCATTTTCATGAGTTGCAGTGCTTTCAACTAACTCAAAAATTCAAAGCAAGAGGTTAGAACATACACTAGTAAGTGATTGCAAGTTCCCAAGAATACTTGTTCATATAAATCGACACCAAACATGTCTGCTCCTCTTAGAGAAGTTCCATTTGTAATAGCAGGTTCCATCTTGTTAATTGTGCACTCTGGACAAAACCATGCCCCCTCTGGTATATGCATTTTTGAAACACCAATGCATCTTGAATGATATGCTGATGGGCAACCATCACAACAAATTAAGGTCCCATCCATCCCGCAAAGTCGGCATTCATCACTATTCCCATCTATACCAACATCAGCAGCACCAGCACCAAAACTGCCATATTTAGAGATAGAAGACTTTGCTCCACGGTTTTCTGCAATAATCTCCATAGCCTCTCGATCCTTACAAGCAGAAGTTTTGGAGTATCTAGGATGGACAGTTCTTGGTCCATTTTCAGGAATATTGATAAAAACAGCATCAGGATCTATCCCAAATTCTATCTCTTCACGTGTACCGATTTCTGCTTGCAGCTCTGCAGACTCCAAGACATCATCACATAAAATCTGCAGAATCATTAATTTCCTACCCACTGGTAAGGAATAATACTCCCTCTTCAAAAGGTCATAAAATCCTTCCCACTCAGATCCTTTTACATAGCCCATTATTGTAAAGTAATAAATTAAATATGTAGGCCATGTAAATGAATCAAGTAGGCTCCAGTCAATGCACCTGCATGAAGGAGGTGCAGCATACTTATAAACATTTGTGGGAAAAATATGGGAAATCAAAACATGCTATAAAATGTATAGATATAGAATTAAAAGCATTACTAATTGGTGTTCATGTACAGATAAAGATAAAAGCATACATTAGGCAACGAGGAACTTAAGGCTCGTTTAGTTCAATTTTCCGTTTTCATTTTCTATTTTTATTTTTGTGTGTTCTCATTGGTTTTTGCGTGTTTTTTGTTTTTGTTTCTGTACTATTTTTTTCAGATTCCATATTATATTTATGTGTTGTTTTTTTAGGAATTTCTATACTGGTTTTTTTTTTTTAGAAAAAAGAAACAAAAAACTAAAACCCAAAGCTAAACCAAAAATCCCCCTAGGTAATATTCGTTTGGTGCGCATGTACAAATGCAAATTCCAGTTTTAAGATTTCTATCAAAATCAAAGAACTGTAACATCAAGATACACGAGAAAAAAAAAACACATAAACACACACAAGCAATCAATAACAACTCTTTTTCATATGCCACTAACCACTCATTATTTCAGAGCCCATTTTAACAGAACATCTCAGTACTTAAAAATTATTTGACTCCAAAATGACAAGTTTAAAATATAGAACACGTGTGTCATTTACCACAATTAAATATCCAAATTTACCTCAAACATCTTGATCCAAGCTCTGAACCATCGGAAGACAAGACCTCAAGATGGTGTCTCAAGGCACGCATCAAAGCGACATGGATGGAATCCAACAATGAGTTCTTAACACGACAATTAACTGCTCCTACTAATTCATCCAAAGTAAATGGACTCAAAAAGAGGGGGATGTTAAACGACCTCAAAAATGCATATACTGAGAAAAGATGGGAAACAGACTCATCGGGAACATCTACATTTCCTGATGATGGAGGTAATTGTGGAGGTGGAACAAATGGGGTCTCCACCTCTTGTCCCAAATCTCTATCCTGTGCATCCTCAAATGAATCACTAAAGGAGTCCGAACCACTCTCACCTTGTATCCCTTCATGTGCAACTGTTATTCCACCTTCAACACTATCCACTTCACCTTTCAAATCCTCGGTTTTCTTTTCCAACTCTTTCTTCTGTGCACTCTTTTTCAACAACAACTCATCTAATTTCTTTCTTCTAACAGCCAAATCATCGTCAAAATCATCATCACCTAACAGCAACTGACGTAACTCGCCACCTTCCAAATCCTCACAATCACCATCCTCATAATCCACCCTATACAATCCAGTATCATAGGACACTATTTTTCCCAGAAAAATCCCATTACGCGCAAATTCCTTCAAGACGTATCTACCCACGAGTGGCTTCCAAGTAAGTTCTATAACCTGCTTCTTAATAAAACTACATAATCCTTTGTTAATCTCCTCTTCCTCTCGCCTGCGCTTCCTAGGCCTCCCTCGACCTCTCTTCTTTACCTCCGTAGACTCCATTAACTAACCGAATTTGGATCTCAGATCAAAACCCCCAATCCAACACCCACTAGAAAAGGAATCAAATATCTTCCCACAATCAACCAAAAGTACCTATCTATCTATCTGTCTCTAAACCCCAAAACTTGCTTACTCATCGCATCAATCTGAGGTCTGTTGCGCATCCCTTTAAGACGAGTAAAAGACATGAGACAAAACAAAATCAAAAGCAAAATAAAAATCGATGAGTGACAATTTTAAAAAAATTAAGGTCCAGATAATATTATTCTTCCAAGCAAGCAGAAAATCCACCGACAAATTTCAGCATTCAGAGATGTACCAGACCGAGGGAGTTAATCTAATCACGAACACCAATCCCTGAAACTTTTTGCACGAAGCATCGGTAACCAAGATACTACACTACAAGTCCGCGTGTATGTGTTAAAAAAGGAGTGCAGAAATACCTAGTTAGGGTTTAATTAACCGCCATGGAAGAAGAGATTGGGGATTTGTGTTTGTGTGACAGTGCGCGTGTGTAGTAGTGAAAGATATGCCCTAATAAGAGACCACAACGGCCTCATAACTTTTGCACAGTACTAACAAAACACTGACCATCGGGCGCTTGTATTGACTCGGCACTCGGTTTTACGAGTTAAAGAGTCAGCTCGGTCGACTCGACAATTCTATTGATTTTTATTTTAAATCAATAATAGGTGATAAGGATGTTATTACATGGAGGTATATA
>JAOXYD010000008.1:7821820-7842179 GCA_028565735.1 Pinacopodium congolense
AAATCAATAATAGGTCATAAGGATGTTATTACATGGAGGTATATACATCTTCCCGTTTGTAAGCCCCGTCTAGCCTCCGTATGATATATTTACGCCATATAATATTGACTTTATTTATTTAATTTCATTAACTATAAATTAATGGATATTTTAATTTCATTAACTATAAATTTTACATACTACATTCAGAACTTCCTAAATCATTGTTTAATTAGTTATGATTGATTAGTTACTCGTAACCTATGTTTAATTCATATGTATAATTTTCTATAAAATAATTTTTTATAATTTATTGGTAATTCCATCCTCCACTAATTGTAGAATGGTTAGGCTATAATTTGTGATTTAAGAAAAAGGGTAACTAAAATATTAAAATATTATTGAAATAAAAACCCACCTAAATGCTATTTAGACCAGCTCTTTTCCGGTCGGCCTTTGCTTTTGTAGCAGGATTCGAGAGCGGTCCAAGTGAATCCCACCACACAAAGCAGGGCCCACTGGCTTTAAGATTGGGCAAGTCAAACCCACTCGCATCAAAAGATGCATACGTCCAAACAATGCATAGAGCAAGGGTCGAATTTTAATATTTTATTTCTTATCATAATAACGCAAAAATTAGTAGCGACGACGAGTCGACTCGGAATTTTATCCCGTTTCAACGTATCTCAATAGTCGGGTTAGGGGATTAGGGCACGAAAGCTAGAGGAGGAAATGAATAATAGGGAAAATGGCGGGAACAGCTCCCACTTAATATCATTACCCGCCAAATATTTCAAAGTTTATTATTACTTTACTATATCTGAAAAAGAGCAGACTAGGAATTAGTTTAACGGTATAATAAGCATGACACAATTAGGAAACAAGTTAATATTTTAATATTCTTAAATTGTGTTTTGTCCCTGAAGGATCATCCAGAATTTAATTTTTGAAAGCAAATTTATATGACATGATTATTTGAAGGGGACTTGGAAAATTGTTGGTCAGCAAATTGGGTGAATATTTTCCAATTTATAAAAGGGCATAAAGTAGAGGATATAAGGATAAATTTGTATATATATATATATATATATATCCATGCATCTAAACAAAGGCCAAGATTGGATTTCTTCTTCTCCTTGCAACTATTGCCAGTTCTAACAACGTAGAAACCTTTTATGAAGTAACTTTTTCGAAAGTCCTTTTATGAAGAACTTACAAACGTGTGAAATTGATTGTAATGAAGCTGTAAAAAGTTAAAACTATTTACATTTTATTACCAAATATTATAAAGCATCATTAAAAACTAAAATAAAAATTTGTCACATTTCACTAGATGAAGCTGCATGAGACTAGGCTAAAGAAGTTATAATATTTCTGTACCAAATCAATGGATAGTTGGATACAATTCGCCTAAGACAATAATTAACTGTTTTTTAATATATTTGATATTTGTACATTTTTTTAATATACCAACCTCGATCATAATCTTTTGAGCATATATCTACCATAAATAATAAAATGAAAAGAAGATTTGAAGTTGGAGGTGATCTTGGACTATAGAGTTTACCTGTAGCTAAATGGAGCAAGTTTTACATAAATTCAATTATATTTTAGGGGTTAATAATAAAAAAAGTGACGCTGACTCTTAAGCAGCTAAGAAAACTAATTATGCATTTCGTTGTTTTGAATGAATCTTTAATCTCCGCCTCCTTTGCGGTCCATTGCCACACACCATTAAACACGATCATATACATCCCCTCACCTTGGAGGATTATGTCATCTATAATATAAATGGGCAATATTGTCATTTTTTAAAAGAAGGAAGAGACCTTTTTCTCCCTGTTTACAATTGTAAAAGGTGTTCGTATACTATTGAAATAGATTGCACGATGCATGAGGTATGTCATTTTAGAATTTCGTACTTAAATATTTAGATATATTGGGGAAAAAGAAATTATTGTCAAGTATTAACTAATTTATTGTATTGATCGATCCCATATATTGTATTTTTAGGTTATATTATGTCTTAGAGAAAAGCGTAATGAGCACACATCATTAAGATACATAAACAAATTGATGTCTAAAAAGAATTAAGTGATTATCAGGGGAGATGAAGTGAAAAAGTTGGAGTTCAACGAAGTTGAACAAAACATTGCCATAAATGAAGGCTTGAGTGAAGAAGTATTAGAGACTGGATAATGTATTATACCTGTGGACAATGATATAATCTTATAAGCTCTTGCGTCTCAAGTTAAGTCAAATCCCATCATGTGAGAGAAATTTGCACCATAATTGAGAGTGTTATCTGATAAGTCTAATTTATTTTCAAAAGTGCACTCAAAAGTATAAGGTTTACCACATCTTATAAATAGTTTTAATCACTATATCACAATTGATGTGAGATTGTAACATACCCTCCTCAACCTAAAAATAGTATATTAGCCTATAGTAAGGCTTTGATATAATAATAAATGGGCCTAACTTACTCATAAAAGTGCACTCAAAGGTATAAAATTTATCACGTCTTATAAATAGTTTTAATCACCACATCACAGCCGATGTGGGATCGTAACACTATTAAGTGGAATGATTTTCCCATCTTTGTATGTCATGAATCAACAGAGAAGCCAAGAGCCACAAATGAGTCTGTAGATGAGAAAATATAGTTACATTTAGACATCAATACCAAGTACAACAAAGAAAATGAAAGGAATATGAAAAGCATAGGAATGGACATACAATGCAAACACAACATTTTAAGTATGTACTTAAAAACACGAGTAATTTCAGAAATTTCACATGAACATCACTAGCTACAAAGTTCACACATGTTAACCAAGATTTTTACAACAAGGAGTTAAAAACATCATACTATAGGACTTAGTTCCAAAGAACAATTTTATCAACTTCCTGAAAACCTCATACATGATTCCACCTATAGACAGGTAGCCATAATGTAGGTATTAAGCTAATAAAATTCTACTTTATGCAATACCATGAAGACAAGGAACAGTATGAGGCTACTTTCTTAATCTAATACAATCATGTGAAGATTTTTCAAATGAGAAACTTCGTAAAAGTAGGTATCAACCATAATAGAAGATTGTATTCATCTAATTTTAGTTTCTTTAACAAATGTTATCTCAATCATGCTATAATTAAAAACATTACAAAAATTTCCATTTAAAATCTGCTTAAGCCACTCAAGGAGAGTTTTGTAGAGAATTGTTGTCATTAAAGCAAATGGGAGAATTTCAGATAAAAATTGTGACTTTTAATGATTTACGGGTTAGTTATTTGTTTAAGCTTCCTATATTTCATTTTTTTATTCTTAATATCCTCTCATTGTAGCTAATTAGTTAAAGGTCTGCTTTATCTTAAATTTCCAAATTATAGCAAGTTAATCCAAGTCTTTTTTTTTTTCTAGAAATGACATCACCATCACTATTATGAAAAAACTCACAGTTCGAACTTCTCTAGTTAAATGAAAAGCATGTTTGGTATGGTTTTGATTTTTGGTTTCTATTTTTCTAAATATAGAAATCGAAAAAATAGTATAAAAATTGAAAAAATAACATATAAATACAGCACAAAAACCTAAAAAATTTAAAAAACCCAATGAAACATATAAAAACAAAAATAGAAAACTGAAACAAAAAGTTGAATCAAATGAGTCCTAAATTAATGTACAAGAATGAACAAAACATGAAATGGTGACTGACCTTTGATAAACATATGACGTAGTCAGAGGGACGCGAGCAATAAGATTAACTGAATTTTCATACATAGGCTCCCAATATCTAAAAGTGTTATTATCAGTGTTTTAAAAATCATTCCGGTTCAGCCAGTTGAACCCAGTTAACAGTAGACCTTTCAGTTGATCGGTTCAATTTTATATAAAAACTTCTTAGTAAGAAAACATTTCGATTTTTTTTAACTAATCGGTTTAATTGATTATAAGTCAATCGGTTCGACCGGTTTAATCGGTTATAAGTCAAGCAATCTGACCAATTGATTATCAATTATATTAATTATACTAACTTTTAAATTGAAAAGAAGGATATTCATTAATTGATCTTGATTATAATGAACTTGAAAGGGAAATTTATAAAGAAAATGCATTTGTCACGACTAATGAATTAGAAACATCTACTCTACTAACAGTTAATTGCTATCGTATTTAAAAATATAATATGTTATTTTAAAAATAATTTTATAATTTACTTATTTATAGTTTATTTTAATATAATAAAAAAATATTAATGCAAATAATTTATATACAAGTGTGGTTTACAACTCTTTATATAAAATTGAAGGATTTTAAGTTCTTAATTAATACGAGATATAATATCATTCATAAATACAATTTTAATTATTGATATTATTTTAATAATTTATATTAAATTTAATTTTAATTAGAATTATTATTTATTAATTATATAATAATAGATATTAGTATTTTATTTATAATTTTATTATATGTTTAATTTTATAATATATTTTTACTTATTTTTATAATATATATATATATATATATTATTACTTATACCGATTCGATATCGGCTTTATAACAACTTAATATCGGTTGAACCTCTCGTTTTACCAATTCGATGTTCGGTCCAATTTTGAAAACATTGGTTATTATATTACAGTGCTGCCAATTACAAGCGAAAACTTCATAAAAAGGAAAACTTAATTTGTTTTGTGAATCCCTTTATCATATGCCTTTTGAATTCACTTTCAACATGAAAGATAAAAGTAAAGAAATTAAAAGTTGTCAAGTTCACATCTACATACAAATAGTTCAAACTAAACCCACTAATGCCTTTTCATAAGTCTACTATATAATGTAATCAGCTTTTAGTTTAACAACATTTTTCACAAAAAATTGATGAAACAAATAATCAAAGCTAGGGTTTTGCAGGTAGACGAAAGAAGACGAAGGTTTCAGAGAAAGAAGCAGCAAACTTTAAGATAGAAGGAACACTCTTAAAGGCCCTTAGGTTACTTCTGACGATAATAATGTTTCTTTTATATGTCTAGGCTTGACAGGTTGGACCCAGGTCTTAGGCTCCTATTCTTCCAGCTTTGCCAAACCAGGCCCTGATAACTGAATCAACCTCTGGATCAACTTTTGGGCCTCCAACTCCTTCATCAACACCCAGCCCATCACCTGAGCCCATCCTATCGGCTGCTTTTCCATTTTACCTATTTTGTTTTCAATTTTGTTGTAGGTTGTTTCAGTTCTATTTTCTATTGAGCTATAAAACAGCTTCCTCTCTTTTTTTTCCCAGCCTATAAATGTTGGCTATCAGTTATTGATTAATAAATGAGAAAATATTGATATGTTTTTTATATTCTAAGTTTTGTAAGATGGTATTAGAGCATACCTTTGTTATTTATTCTCTCGTCTTTTAGCTTTAATGCTTTGCTCAATCCTGGTGTCCTCACCTTGTTAAGAGCTCAACGTCCTCACCGTGTCAGGACCTTCTTACGTTAGTGTGGTTGGCAACTAAAATAAGCACCATTCTAAGTTAGTAGACTTGAGGATAATCCTGCATCACCTTTGTACCTTCATCCCAATGAAAACCCCTCCCTCATTTTAGTGTCTTCTCTTTTGACTAGACCCAATTACCATTCGTGGTTTAGGGTCAATGAGAATGACCTTATTATCTAAAAACAAAATCAAATTCATAAATGACAGTATTAATATGCCAAACAAAGAAGATCATACTTACCTGTATTGGGAAAGATGTAATACCATGGTGCTGTCTTGGTTAATACGGTTAGTCAACAACTCCATCGTCCAAAGTGTCATTTGGTTGGATTCAGCTGTTAATGTATGGAAAGACCTCTATGGCAGATTCTCCCAAGTAGATTATTTCCATATCTTAGACCTGCAAGAAGAAATTTATAATTTCAAACATGACAGTCTCTCAATCTCTGATTATTACACACATTTAAAAATGCTATGGGATAAGTTATTTAATTTAGGACCAATGCCTAAATGTTGATGCCAACCTCAGTATTCTTGTAATGTCATGACCATCATCAAAACTTATCAAGATAATGATTTTGTTATTCGTTTTCTAAAGGGTCTAAATGAATGTTATGCCACAGTCAGATCACAAAACATGGTGATATAACCTTTACCTAACATAAAAAAGGTGTTCTCTATGGTGGCTCAACATGAATGACAATTGTATTATTCCATCTTACTTGTATCTCGATCAACTTATACTTAATCACAAACATTCTTTGCAAAGTCAGATTCCAGGAAATCTTTTCAATAAACAAAAAACCCTTATGTACTTACTATGGCTATAAAGGACATATAAATGCTATAGAAAGCATAGGTTTCCACCTAACGTTTCCTCTAACAATAACAAACAAAATCTCATAAGTCAAAAGACAACTACAAAGCAAAGTTCAAATCTATCAACCAAATTGAAACACAACATAAACCTACTTTGGAAACTAGTCGGACCCCTCAAGTTATGTACCAAAAAGGAGCCTCATCGAGCCACAATTTTAATCTGACATAAGAAGAGTACCTTCAATTGAAGGAATTACTTAACAAAGAGAAGAACCCCATGACTTACTCAGCTACAACCTCTCAGATTAATACAGTCACCAAAGATAACAAAGGTATGTCCTTACCCGAGAAACCTCTTATATGGTCATCTACATGGATTCTGGATTATGTAGCTACTGATCACATTGTATGTAATGTACGGCCCCAATATATATCATAGAAGTATTATAGCACGTTTAAGGTGCATCAAGAAGTGAACATAACAAATGAATTAACTTAATGGTATTTAATGTAAAAGATTTGGGTAAATGGGTAATCTGTTCATTTTGGTATAAACATATATTGGTCATTTAGCCATAACTTGGTATTTATACCTCCAAATTAGATAATTCTAATTGTTAATTATTCTAGAGACATAAATCTAAAACTTTCATAAAGGAATTGAAATTTTATTGTGCCTCTAAGGTCTTTGAATTCTAACTTGAATTTGATTTATGGCTACTGTCTCTGTTTTCGAACAACTTGTGGTGTTTTGGGTATAATTCCAGAAATAATTAACCAAATTGCATTAAATTTATGACATTAGAAAACTAAGTACAATTTTTTAAAAAGTTAACACATTAACCAATTAGATTAAGGCATATGTGACCAATAATAACAAAGCATGTGTGTGGGTCTTGAAATTTCTAGAATGGGGATAAAAAGAGGGAGTGCACGAAATTTTAAATTCATATTTTCTCCTCTCCATTTCATCTTCTTCATCCCGTCATTTTTCATGTAAGAATATGTGGAAATTAATTTAGTGAATAAAGCAAAGCTAAAGAGAAATGGAAGGAAAGGCAATAGAAAACCTAATTTTTCAATTTTCATATTTAGGACTTCACTTAGTTTATGTGAAATTATTTCTGGGATGTTGCTTTAATGTTATTTTGATGTTATCTTTGATATAATTGGTTGAATATGACAAGAGAGTGTTGTGTAGTGGAATTCTGTCTATGATTTGTTTGAGTCAATCACGTTATTTGAGTTATAAGTAAGCCTAAAGACCCTCAAATTACATGATTCTAGTTGCATATAAAACCTAAGACATAGAGGTAAATATCTCTAGAGAGACTTTGATTTAATTCTAACTCTATAACCTTCTAAATTAAGGTAAAAAAAGGTGACTTGATGTTGCCTATGTTTTGGAGCAACTTGTGATCATTTGCTTATATCTCATGATTTAAAACTCCAAATGGTTTGATTGTTGGTGTTATAGAAACTAACTACATAAGGGAAAAATGTCTAGAAGACCTAGAAACCTAGTTTTGACTTTTTCTATATGCATTTTAAGGAACAAGTAGCAGTATAAATGGAAAAATAGTCTGTCCCGACCATGATATTGTTTTTGTTTATCCCAATCTTTTTAAATGTACATGAAACCTTTCAAACACTTCCAAATAAATGCAGGACTTATCATATGTGAATTAGGTGATTGAAAAATGGAATTTAAGATTGATTATTATGCATTCCAAATATATAAACATTTTATGACCTGAAATATATTTCATATGATTTATTGATATATGAATTGTGAAATTTGCAAATAGTTAAAGGAAATGTTATGATGCCTACTATATTATCTTGGATGAGGATAGATAGGCATACTTATATGGTTATAGTGTAGGTACTATAGTTTGATACCTTCGGTATCCACAGCACCCGTTATCTACACCCGCATGAAATGTGCAAGTTTAACACAAAAAATAATGTAAAGAGATATAGATGAGAAATACAGTATGACAACATAAATAGTTGGTATATGAATGGGTATTTGCAATTGTATTAATAATTTGTATCATTGAGTGTTGAATATCAATGTTCAAGTCTTGAAGATGAATTTATGATATATATGAAAAAAATACAATGAAGCATGTTTGCATTATTTATTTGATTAACTATTCCATTCTTATTTATGTTTGTACGATATTCATGAATATATGTACTTGGAGGATAACTGCTATGAGTGGTCATCCAAACTAAGTATTTCCCCACTAAGCTTTCAAACTTAGCACCGATGTTAATCCGTGTAGGTCCAAATCATATGAGTGAGATACATAGAACATCTGCAGGGACTAATGCTAACCAATATAAGGAAAAAGTACTTTTGGAATGTGTTTTTAGTTACATATGATTGTACATATAATGGTTAAAGGAACTTATATGCTTTCTTTTGGGTTACCATGTAAATGAACAAAAAAAATGTTATACTACTATTAAATGACAATGTTAAGCATCTGAGAGTTTTGTAATGTAATTATGTGTTGGTTATCTTATGTATGGATGGTTGTAGGTTCCATACAGAGGGTGTTACATGCAGTATTCAATTATTTACTAAGTATGCACAGGTCCAAAACATGACAGTAAAACTCCCTAATGGTTAGCATACTCCTGTCACATATATAGGATCAGTACTGTAATAGCCATTTTTTTTATTGGGGATTAGAACCCTAAGTGATATCATTGAAAAGTCATGAATTGCATTTCATTCATATACATAATAAAAGTATACACTCATGAATTATGCATTAGTACACATAGTAAAGAATATATATGTACTCAATTGACTCATTTCCAAATATGAAAGGTTAAAATGAACATGATGTGAATTGTATATTATGTATGTCTTGAATTTTGGTTTGATTGATTACAAGAAATAAAGCTGAGTCTAGGAAAAATGCTAGAAAATTAAGATGACTAAGTTTAAGCTTATGAATTAGTGACATTTGGCATAGAAAATTAAATGATAAATGGCATAGCCAGTTATTTGACAAATGGCAGCAATGAGTGGGTGATAAATGACCTAGCCTAATAATGTCATTTAGTAACAAAAAATGCAAGATAAATGGAGATCATACACAGGGACATATGGCTTTGTAAGAAGGAGATACCTAGCACCTAAGTGTAACATTTGTCAAAGTAACCTTAGTTGGTTCATTTCTTCTTCTTTCTTCTTCTCTCACCACCAAATGTGTGTATATTCTTGAATTTGTGTTGATTTCTGCATGCATGGAGAGCTAATTTAGCTTGATCTTTGGGCTAGAATTTCAGCTAGATTAGTAAGTATGATGATGAGTTCAAATGAATTACATATGATATTCATATTTGATTATGTTGGAAATTAGTGCAGGTTTCAGTTTCATCTTCCTTTTTATACCAATTTTACATATCTTTAGAGTATGAATTTGAAGAAACTCAAAGAATAAAAGTTATAGATATAGGTATGATATTAATCTCAATGAAAACATCTTAATAAAAGAGTGACTAGAGCTTAAGTTATGTTTCCTTAATACTACCTATGAAAGACCTTTGTACAGGGTGAAATTATGATGTCACTTATACAATCTATTTTACATATCTTTAGATTATGAATTTGACAAAACTTAAATAACTAAAGTTGTAGATATAGGTATTAACTTAACCTTAGTGAAAACGACTTGAGAAAATAGTAACTAAAGCTTAAGTTATGCTTGTTTCTTTAATACTGCCTGTGACAAATTTCTATGTAGGGTGAAATTATAGTTTCACTCTTGCGATTTATTTTATATATTGTTTGAGCGTGAATTTGATGAAACTTAAAGAATGTAAGTTGAAGATGTAGGTATTAGCTTAATTTTAGTGAAAATTCTTGATAAACAAGTTACTAGAGCTTAAGTTATGCTTGTTTTCCTAGTACTGCATATGACAGACTCTAGACATGAATCTTATATTATTTTTTGATTTTTGAGAACTTTAGAGCTTGAATTAGTCTAAGCATAAAATATGAAAAATGATTCTTGATGTATTATTAATATTTCTATGAAACAGTTTGGCTAGAATATATCTTGAGAATTTTATGTAGTTAATTGAAGTCAGTGGATTGTTTTGATTTGATTAATTTCAAATACGGAAATTATTATTTGTTTAAGGAAAACATGAGTTCTTTTAATGAAAACATGAATGCAAACATGATCTTAAGAATGTGAGAAAGGTGTATAAGGTATGGATGAAGGATAATTGAAGACCATGGAGTAATTAGGAATGAGAATTGAGTAAATGTACAAATCTATATATTGCTGAAAAAAGTTTGGTGAATGAAGAGATGTAGCTTGCTGAAATTCCAGATTTAAAGTAATAATTATGTAAGTGTTATAAGAGGCTTTTAATCATGAAAAATATTCAAGGATAAGTGTAACATCTGAGTTGATAAGGATATAAAGATGTTCTCATGAATGTAATGTGATTCAAAGTATGTCAGTGATGCATTGGGAATGACTAAGTGAGAACCAGGAAATTGCGTTAGTGTCTAATCCTAGGAAAAAGAATGATGAATGTTTGAATGATGAATTGAAAGTGATCAAGTGTATTAAGGCATAAACCTACTTGCAAACTAAATGATGTACAAGTCATAAGAAATGAATGATTAAGGGTTATGAATAAGATTGCATACCTAGAATAATAAATTAATCATGCATTAAACATGACACACATGCATGTGTAACTTTGATCATTCATTTGATTAATCAATTAGTAATGTATCCATGTATGTATTATTTGATTTAAAGGAACACATCGCGCGACACCGTCCAAACATTGTTGGTTCGTCGAGACAATAACTAATTGGAGTGGACTGTGAGTAACCTAGATGGGCAACATCAATTAGAAATGTGTTATGTTAAAATGGTTATGTTAAACTTTATTTCTTTCTATTGAATTGATATTGAGATGATTTCAGATAATTAATTGTCTGAGGAGTTCAATATTCAAGACGAGTATTTGTAAATTGAATGTAAACAAGGAAATTGAATTCTCAACTATTTGTTGAATGCCGGATATAAATCTAATAAACTTTGAAAATTAAATGTGTTCATTGACTGAATGTGATTGATGACATATGATGTGAACTATTGCACTTCATTCTATGAATATGCATGTTCATATAAAGGATTTGTGACTAGAGTAGTCAACATGAAAAGAGCTTAAAGCTCAATTATATACATCAGAGCCTCAGGCTCAATGTTTAATGAGCCCAGTATCCACAACAGATACGGGACAGTATTAAAATGAGCCCGCTATCCACAATGGATATGGGACAATGAACTAGGTGTTTGGTTACAACAAAGTAAAAATGAAAGTGAGTCTCATTTGCATTTGCATTTGTATCTTTACCTATGTTTATGAAATTTATTACATATAAATATTAAATTATATTATGAAAATAACTGAGTGACTTGTTCTATAATGTCTATATGAAGTTGTTACATTCAGAATGTACTTCCGAAATGATTTGATGAAGTGATTGTATTTTGAATTATGATTAATATTATGGTATAAGAGATATAGCTTTGAATAAAGTGTTATTTTGATTGAGTTGAATGTTATTCATTGATGTATATGTGTGTTTATTTGAGTGAACACATCGATGATGGTTCATTCACTGAGTTCGCAAAACTCATCAAAATTTCAACGTTTATTTTTCAGGTACTGAGAGGAGACCTTACTTGTAAAGCAATCTAGTTGAAGTTTAGTATTAACCATTGTGGATGTAAGATATGGCTCAAAGGTTTGGTCAGATGTCATCTGAGGAGTTTAGATGTATGTTGTATAAAATAGTGTGATTATAGATGGTTTTTTGTTTGTAAAATATGGTTTGTTTGTAATGAAATGATAGTGTAAATATGTTGTTTTTATGAAAGGAGTTATGTTGACATTCTAGATACTTATATTCTTTATGATGCCATATGACGTGCATGTGACTACTCTAACACGTCATTCTCATAGGGTATGTTCTTGAATATCCTCTGAATGTTCGGGTATATGCTCGATGGTAATGGGGTGTTCCAAGTACATATATCTTCACTTATTCTAACTAATGTTCTTTTTGTTCCTCTTTTTTCTTTCAATCTTATTTTAATTATTCAGCTCATTAATTCTTCACATTGCAAACTAACCTTTACCAAACACTCATATGTCATTCAGAAACTCAAAACTTTGAAGACGATTAGTTTTGCTAAACATTCTATTGGACTCTACTGCCTCACATCCCTACCACAAGCTCCTTCAGTTATATCTCAATCCAATTACATTTGGCACAAAAGATTGGGACATCTTTCTAATGACAGGCTTAGAATGTTTTCTAGCACAGATAATTTTATTACATTTTAGCATGTTTCATAATGTGATACTTGTCACTTTTATAAACAAAAAAGATTATCTTTTCCACTGAGTAATTAGATTACTTCCTTTTGCTTTAACATTGTGCATGTTAATATTTGGGGACCTTACCAGACTCCATCAGTACATGGCCACCGATTCTTTCTAACTATAGTTGATGACCACAGCCGAATGACTTGGGCATATTTAATGCAACATAAGTCAGAAACTAGAGAATTAATCAAAAACTTCCTTGCTTATATGGCTTGACAATTTACAAAGCAGATAAAATGCATCAGAAGTGATCAAGGCATTGAATTTTCAATGACAGAATTCTTTACCAATCATGGAATTTTACATGTAACTATGTGCATTAAAACACCTTAGTAAAATGGAAGACTATAAAGGAAACATCTACACATTCTTAACGTGGCAAAAGCCTTGAAATTTCAAGCAAATCTTTCAATCAAGTTTTGGTAAGAGTGTATTTTGCATGTAGCCTTTCTTATTAATCACATGCTAACACCTCTGCTATCAAATAAATCACCCTACTCTGTTTTATTTGGAACTAATCCCAATCTTACTTACCTTAGAGTATTTGGATGTCTATGCTTTGCATCAACTAAAGAAGCAAATAGAGGCAAGCTAGATCCTAGAGCTCGAAAGGCTATTTTCCTTGGTTTTTCCACAAGGACAAAGGGATAAAAGTTACTGGATTTGGAGACACAACAAGTTTTCTTATCAAAGGATGTTGCCTTCTATGAAAACACTTTCCCTTTCCAACAACTACCATCCACTAGTCCTCCTATACCAATCCATGTTCTACCTACAACTGTGAATTCTCCTTCCTATGAATTCACAGACCCTGCCTTCGCACCTACTAATCACACTGTCTCCTCTAGCTCACCTAGTTCATGCCCTTCCCAACCTCGACGTTCTATTAGACACATTAAGTCACCTTCCTACTTTAAAGATTATGAATGTTCCACCTCACCCCATACTTGTCCTTATACCATCTCATTAGTTATATTATATGAGAACCTTTATTCTCAACACAAAAAATTTCCCCTAACACTAGCAACCTTAAAGGAACCTACCAATTATACTGATGCTCTATAACACAAAGATTGGAATGATGCAACGCATGCAAAATTGCAAGCTTTAAATCAAAATGACACCTAGAAACTAACCTTTTTACCACTTGGTAAGACAACGGTTGATTGTAAGTGGGTGCATAGGTAAAATTTTCACCTAGATAGCTCCCTCCACCATTGTATGAGCAGATTGGTGGCTAAAGGCTTCACACAATAAGTTCGTGTAGACTTCACCAAAACTTTTTCTCCAGTAGTTAAGCATACAACTATCAAGGTTCTATTGGCCATCATTGCCTCTCATTCATGGCATCTTCACCAACTTGATATAAACAATACTTTCCTCCACAAAGACCTCACTAAAGAGGTCTACGTGAAGACACCTTGGGGTCTTGCTTTACCTGATTCAAGAATGGTATGCCGATTAAAGAAAATCATTTATGGTCTAAAACAGGCCAGTAGGCAATGGCATGAGAAACTTATCTCTGCTCTGACCTCCTTTGACTTTCAGCAACCCTCTTCTGATCACTCTATATTCATCAAGAGAGACGGCAATAGCTTCATTATTCTCCTCATATATGTAGATGATGTATTATTAGCCAGCAAAGACATCAATATTATTAACAACAAAAAAGAGTTTTTGGATCATACCTTTAAAATTAAAGACCTCGGGAAAGCAAAGTACGTTCTTGGCATAGAACTGGCTAGATCTTCCATTGGCACCAACCTCTCCCAACGCAAGTACACTCTAGACCTTCTGACCAAAGCTGTCTTCTCAAAGTTTAAACCTTGGCCACACATATGACTCCCAATACTCGACTCTCGGCCAGTGGCGAACCTCACTCCGATGTTATTGGTTATCAACACTTTGTCAAGAAGCTCCTCTACCTTACCCTCACAAATCGTGACATTAGCTTCATGTCCAACAACTATCCCAGTTTCTAGACAAACCCACCATCAATCATGTCCAAGCGGCTCACTGGGTCTTGCGTTATCTCAAAAAAACCCCTGGTCAAGGGATCATTTTCCAGCGAGACTCTACCATGTAGCTATGAGCCTTCTTAAATTCTAACTAGGCCACTTTCCCAAACACTCGAAGTCAGTTACGGGTTTCTGCATTTTTCTGGGCTTTTCTCTCATTAACCAACCGTCTCCAGGAGTTCTTCAAAAGCTGAATACCATGCCCTCGCAATGACTCTTGTCAGCTTTAATGGTTGTTTTATCTTCTTTAAGACTTCAAATTTCTAAATTCTCAGACCGTATATCTTTATTTCGACAATCAATCCACCATACACCTTTCCAAGAACCCAATTTTTCACGAACAAACTAACATATTAAAATCGATTGCTATTTCGTTTTTGAAAAACTTTGATCTGGAGTTATCCATCTTTTTCCAGTTTCCTCCCACTCTCAACTAGTGGACATTTTCATTAAATCCCTACTAAAGCCATCTTTCGAGACTCTATTGTGTAAGCTGAGAATCCATGATGTCTTCTCCAGCTTACGGGGGGTGATGAAACAAAGAATAAAAGTTAGGGTTTTGCAGGCAGAAGAAAGAAAACTAAGGTTTCAAAGAAAGAAGACAACAAACTCTAAGATAGAAAGAACGCTCTTGAAGGCCTTTAGGTTACTTCTGTCGACAATAATGTTTCTTTTATACGTCTGGGCTTGACGGGTTAAACCTGGGTCTTGGGCTCCTATTCTTCCAGCTTTGCCAGACTGGGCCCTAACAGTTGAATCAACCTCTGGATCAGCTTTTGGACCTTCAACTCCTTCATTAATGCCCAACCCATCACCTGAGCCCATCATATCTGTTGCGTTTTCATTTTATCGATTTTATTTTCAACTATGTTGTAGGTTGTTTTAATTCTGTTTTTTGTTGAGCTGTAGAACGGCTTCCTCTCACTTTTGTTCTTAGCCTATATATGTTAACTATCGGTTATTGATCAATAAATGAGAGAATACTAACATGTTTTTCATATTCTAAGTTTTGTAAGAAAAATAAAGAAAAAGAAGCAGTTAAAACACCTGATTATGTTTCTATTGGTAAAGGCAGTGCTCAAATCCTAAGGAAATCAGTAGATAAGAGCTCAGGTCTCATCAAATTATCTCAACCACACTCAATTTATCATATAAAACTATGAGTGCTTGATGTTTATAATCAAGGTAGCATGTATATGATTTTATCAACTTGAAAGGCCATAACACCAGTTGCAAACTGAGTCATTAGATGGATGGAGATAGGTTGAGCATTAATTGTCTTGTACACATAATCTGCAATCAAAAGTAAGAGACTGAAGTGCAGATGCAATGTTGATCATTCCAATCCAGTCAACCAAATGAAATTAGCTCACAAGATAAATGGATATAAAAACTCAAAGTGAAATGCCTAAGGAAGGCTTACAGTCTTGACAATATCTAGAGACAACTAAAGAAGTTGAAAGCATCCAATAAAAGGCCATGAGAAATATAAACGACAGAGTAGAGAAGAATTCAAAGGCATAAAACTTTAACAGTAGTAAAATTATGTAAGTTCTTCGACAAGGAATCAACTTTTTCTTTTCTAGGAACTTAGTTTTCAAATAAAGAAATGGTATTGATTATATGCAGTTAAGGAATCCAAAGTGCAACAAAGAAAAAGACAATGACTCGTGGAACTTGATCTTGGTTACCTAATTATGCTCACCATTCTTGTCAAAAGAAGCCAAAGAAGACCTTTAGGCAAATGTTCTCTACCAAGTTTTGCAACTGGTAACACTTCTTGGCATTCAGGAATAGAAAGTCCCTTGAAGCGAATTCCCTGAGAGATGTTAAACAACATTTTAGTTTAGAATTATTCAAATCACAGTTAATTGTTACCTAGACTCATCTGGACTAAGTAGTGAGGTCTCTTAAAGTAATCCTGTCATTCCTTTAATCCCACCCAATACCTTACCTATTTTATTACAGTAAAAATTTGATGATATCCTAGCCAACTGATAAGCCTTTTAAATTCTTTGATATCTGTTTTAATATATAACATGGACATTAAAAAAAAAGAAGAAAACATGCATACCATATCAACAGTAATATTTCCCAATTGAACTTTTCCATAATCTGTCTCAAGTTTTTTCAGACATTCCTATAATAAGGTAAAAAAAATTTAAGAAATCAGCTACTTTTCTAGCTATTAAAATGACAAATTAAGTACTTTTGTGGCAATGGAATTAAGTTACATGAAATAATTTTGTTACGACAAATTGAGAAATTTTTGTAATTATTTTTATTTTAAGAGGAGGGTAGTTTATATATAAAGAGATACATTTAACCCAAAACCTTAAGGTAATAGTTTGTGAATCCTTTTTCATACATATCCACTCTATTTCCTTGTTACTTATATGATTTATTTGTTATTTTAACATAAGTTATAATTCTAACTAAAAGCTTAAACTTTGTTTGTTGAAGGGCCTAGTTTCAATAATGATTCAGGTAATACTAGAAGGGCAAGCCATTCATACCTGTTGCTCACGGATAAATTCCTTCAACTAAGAATGAAGGTCCTATACATGGAGAAGAAGAACTAATAAGAATTGACAATAAAAGGAACTTTAGGAAACAAGAGGAATATGACTTTTAAGCATTCCTAATCGACAAAGTGCGAACAAGATAGAAGTCATCTCAAGTAAGAACATCAAAGATTGGATTCTTATGAAACATAAAGGAGCAAGCATCAATACAACTGTATGTCAATAAAAATAAAAATTAAGAACAAATATGTAGGTGATGAAGGTAACTAAATATAATATAAGGAGAAAAAACTAATGGATTATTATCAGAAAAATAATCTAAGGCATAAAAAACTATAGCAAGGAGGACAAAAAGGTGATTACAAGATAAGAAGAGCTTTACATTTGAATCCATATCACAGAATTGCTGAGATTAGACTGTTGTACCTGAAAATTTAATTTATTTATACATAACAACGATTAGTAAGTGCTTCTCGTAAAGCTAAGTATATATAACTATTTATAAGTTGACTATGAATTTGTGTGCGTGTTGTGTAAAGATTATGCTATGCGTTTTATGTAAGACTGCTCATGATTTTCATATTTAAGTTGACTGCTTATTATTATGTAAGCTTGTTTTGTTTATTAGTTAAGTGGGTTTATTTAAGTTGATATAAAAGAGAAACAGATAGACAGATGTAAAATAACTATCTTTACTTAATAAAGCGACTCTCGATATTTTTTGCATTTGTCTTCCTTGTTACTGTACAAAGAAGGTTTCTTTCATGGTATCAAAGCTTGATTGGTCTTGGATTGAGTTTGTTTTCTTGTAACTGGTGGTGTTGATGGTCAATTGAATAGAGTTTATATACGAAATTGGTTTTTAGCTGTGATAGGGTTTCTTTTGGTCACATTTTGGAGATTAGGGTTTCAAGTTTTCTTCTCTAAAGTTTTGGTGATTGGGTTCGTGAAGCGTTGGCGACAGTAAATCTCTGATTTTATAGCCATGGAAGACTCGACTACTGCATCTGTATTTGAAATGAGAGTGAAGGTCCTGAATGATGAGAATCCACTGTACTTACAGGGTTCTGATCATTCAGGCATGGTTTTGGTTACGATGCCTTTAACTATAAATAATTTTCTGAGTTGGAGTAGGTCAGTTAAAATAGCCTTGAGAGCTAAGATGAAGCCAGGGTTTATAAATGGAAAATGTGGAAAACCAAATATAGAATCAAGAGAGTATGATAAGGGGATACGTATAGATTATATAGTAAGATCATGGATTTTGAATTCGATTTCAAAAGAAATATTTAAGGCCTTCAGCCAAAGAATTGTGGGTAGACCTAGAAGAAAGATTCGGTGAGAGTAATGGCCTGTTAGTATATCATTTATAGAGGCAAATTAGCCCTATGTCCCAAGGAAATATGACAGTAGCAAAATATTTCACCAATCTTAAGAAATTATGAATGAACTGAGTTGTTTGATGCCTATTCCACAGTGTACCCATGGAGCAACAAATCAGTGTATGTGGGGGGATATATAAGGCTATAGTTGAAACTATATCTCTTAATCAATTGATGCAATTTTTAATGGGATTAAATGAGAGTTATGATAATATAAGGAACCAAATACTAGTTATGGATTAACTGCCTTCGGTTAATAAGGCTTACTCCATGGTGTTGAGAGTAGAGAAATAGAGAGAAGTTAATTTGGAATTTGTTGAAGGAGTAAAGAACAATGCACTATTAACTAATGTGTACAATGGCAATAGATGAACTGATGGGGTGAAAATCATAATATGAAGCATAAGGGAGGAAACGTGAATAAGAGTGAATTCTATTGTACATACTGCAAGGGAAATGAGCATAAGAAAGATAGTTATTTTAAGTTGAATGGAACACCTAATTGGTACAAAGAACTTCAGGCTAAAAGGGGAAAAGAGGCATACAAGGAAAAAGCTTTTGCAGCAAATGTTGAAGCTATTACACATAGTTCAATCTAAAGAAGATCTGATAAAGAAAGGTAGAGGAAGTCCGAATCCTACTTTAGGAGAGGCAGTTAGAAAGGAGTTGTTAAAGCGTAAAGATGCCACTGACCCTACAATGGTGAATTTTGCTCATTTGGCTGACTTTGCAGGTACTGTTTTACCTAAAGCTATGTCTTGCATTGCTAGTATAGATCTTGATTCTTGGATATTGGATATTGGGGCTACAAATCATTTGTGTATAAACATCAATCTTTTACATAACCATGTTGAGCTTAAATCTTTTACTCCTGTATACTTACCTGATAGAAATTTGAATCATGTTCATCATATTGGTAGTGTTTTTCTTCTAAAGAACATTGTTTTAGTTGAAGCCTTACATGTTCCTATCTTTAAATACAATTTTTTGTCTGTACATAAACTTGCCACGTTAGCCTATATTGTCTTCAATTTTTATTTTACCCACTGCATTTTGCAGGACTTGAAGATTAAAAGAATTGTGGCTATTGGTAAGTTGATAAGATAGTTGTATGTTCTTGATGCACATTCTTTATGTGCAAAAATAATAAAGCAGTATTCATTATGTACTGTTAGTGATACATTTGATATTGTCAATTCTAATTCTTTGTACAAGCTTTGGCATCACAGATTATGGCATACATCAGAAATTATACTTAGTCATATTGCAAGTATCAGTTCTAATAATGATAAATCTGACAATGTATGTGATGTTTGTCTCTTTGCTAAATAATATATGTTGCCTTTTCCTTCTAATTCAATTTAGACTATTGTTATCTTTCAATTGATACATATTGATATTTGGGGACCATATATACAGTCTTCTTTGAACGGTGAGTTGCTTATTATATTTGAGTTTTACTATACCAGATATTACGTATGATGGGCAATAGTTGAATCAATTGCTTCAAGCACTTAGTGATCGACACTGGAATGTAGCTCTCCATGTGTTGAAATATCTTAAAGGATGTCCTTCTCAAGGACTCTTCTTTACTGTCCCTTTGGCCTTGCATCTTGAGGCATTTTGTGATGTTGATTAGGCTTCTTGAACATATTCTCAAAGTTCACTGTCAAGTTTTTGAATTTTCTTGGGTTC
>JAOXYD010000008.1:7842279-7857889 GCA_028565735.1 Pinacopodium congolense
TTTTGTGATGTTGATTAGGCTTCTTGAACATATTCTCAAAGTTCACTGTCAAGTTTTTGAATTTTCTTGGGTTCTTCTCTTATTTATTGGAAGACCAAGAAACAATCAATAGTCTCCAGGTCCTCTACAGAGGTTGAGTACAGGAGTATGACCTTCACAGTATGTGAGCTTATTTGAATTTCTTATCTTCTTAAAGATTTGCAGGTTGTGGTTCCTACCCCTATATCTTTATAGTGTGATAATAAGACAGTCATTCACATTACTGCCAATCATGTTTTCCATGATAGGATCAATCATCTTAACATTGATTATCACCTGGTTAGAAATCAATACGAGCCTGGTTTTATTGTTCTTCATCACATTTCTTTACGGGATCAAGCAACAAATTTGTTTACCAAGCCATTAGCTACACCTGTTTTTTCTTTTCTTCTAAGATGGGCTTGTTTGATGTTCATTAAGTTCCAACTTGAGGGGGGAATGTAAAGATTATGCTATGTCGTTTTATGTAAAACTGCTTATGATTTTCATATTGTGTCATTTTTGTTAAGTTATCCGCTTATTATTATGTAAGTTTGTTTTGTTTATTAGTTAAGTGAGTTTATTTTAGTTGATATAAAAGAGAAACAGATAGACAGATGTAAAGTAACTCTCTTCACTTAATAAAGTGACTCCTGATATTTTTTGCATCTGTCTTCCTTGTTACTGTATAAAGAAGGTTTCGTTCATGTTTCATACATTCCTTATTAATGAGAATAACTTCAACTGGCACACGAACAAAGCTTGGAAGAAAGCAGAGAAAAGGCTCCAAAGAACACCATTTTTCTTTCACTTGAACTGCAATGGTAAAATTTAAATTTTGGAACAGAATTAATAATATCGCACAAAGATCTTCTAGATCTCAAATTGGGATTAGATTGAATTTATTACCAATGTAAAAACAAGATTATGGGCAAGGAGATTACCAAGCTTTATCACAAAAATTCGACAACAAAAGGTGAAAATAATTAAAACCAGTTATAAATGATGAGAGTATATGTATATACTATCAAGACACATTTAAAATAAATTATATTAAAATTACAGAAAGAAGGCGACATGAAAAATAAGGGAAAATAAAAATAAGAGAAGCGACATTAAACAAACTCAGCTTGATTGAAGTTTCAGTAGTGGGTAGGGAAATTCTCAGAGGAGACAGCGAGATTAGAGCTTCAAGGAAAACACAGGGATCGTTGACACATTTGTGTGTTGATTATTAATTGGTGTATAAGACTTTAATTCTCTTATTTATTATTGTTAGTGTCAGTGTAATATTGCTCTTTATGAAATTGTATCAACTTCGGGTTCTGAAGAACTTGCATGTACAGACAACGTCAATTTTAATTAGGAGGACTAAACGTGCTTAAAATCTAAAATTCCAACACAAAGTCAGAAGGTGACCAGTTTGATGGAGCTGTACTGCTGTAGGCAGAGGGAGTACTGGCAGTGTCCTTTTTACCTTAAGTTCTAAATCTAAAACTTTTAATGGATGGAAATCATGGAATTTGTCTTTTGTATTTGATTTATAATCAGATGAATATAATATTATTTAATGTTTCAATTTTATAAATTTAAGGGAAAACTTGTTTGATCATTTGATTAGGATATAAATTTAAATGTTTTGAATTTAAATTATATATTTATTAATATTTTCAATTTTATATATTTAAGTGAAAACTTATGTTCTAAATTTAAATGTTTGAATTTGGAAATTTTCATTTAATTATATATATATTTAATTAGTTTACACTTAACCTATCTTAAATGATTATAATTGATACGAGAATTTAAATAAAAGATGAAACAAAAGTTTACTAAATTACATTATTTTTTTCAAAAAAAAAAGTTCACTGAATTACATTAAAAGGGGGCACCTGATTGGATTAAAAATAGTTAATTATTAGTATAATATATGTCTCTCGTAAATGTGAATTGTTGAAAATTAAAATTCATTGATTGATGTTTTTAAATTCCTAACTAATTAATTTTAAAATATATGTAATTAAAAAATATTTGATCCACTTGGTAAAACTAATGTCTATTAAAGTTTTGAGTATATACTAATTAGAATTCTAATTTGTTGTTTGATATGCATTCTCAAAAAATCAATTATAAATTTTATTGATAAAAAATTAAATACCAATTAAATTTACCTAACTTACTATAAAAATGATCACTGTAACTTTTCAAAAAAAAATTATCAGTGTAATTTTATTATTATAAAAATATTAGATATCCATTGATATTAAAAAAAATTAAAATTTTATTACTATAAAATATAAATATTAATTAAATTGATTAATCCGAAGGTTCAAGTATGTTTGGTATGAATTTTCTTTTTGATTTTGGTTTCCTATTTTTTAAATATAAAAACTAAGAAAAATAATATAGAAATCGAAAAAAATAACTCACTAATAAGCACATAAACTGAAAATAATTACACAAAAATTAAAGATAACACACTAAAATTACAACTAAAAATTATATCTAACAGTAATATCAAATGACACCACTGCGCCAAAAAAACTTCTCTTATTTAAAAGATGTCAAATTAGAATTGCAACGGCATTTCACCCGTATCGTCCACTACATGTTATATTCATAAAGGATCCGACTTGGTGACCCAGGACTAGTAGCCCTGGTGGCCCGGACCACCAAATCAACTATTATTAAATTTAAAACAACAATGGTACAGAAGATGAGTCGAAGGATAGAAAAGGAAATGTCTCTAGATTAAACTTAAAGGTGGAGGAAAGAAAAGCAAAAGGAAAGTAAGGGGCAAAATAAAAAGGCAAAATGACATCTTTTGTTGTTCTTCCCTCCAACATAATAGTGGCGGGAAATGTGACTGATTGTTTTTTTTTTCCCCTCGTATGTCCTACGCGCCTTCTTCTTCTTCTTCTGTACTTCACCGCCTCGCTGTTTTCTTTTCTTTAGTTTCTCAGTCTCAGTCTCTGTGATTTAGCAATTAGGGTTAGTGTGTATAAGCCGCTATAAATGGGGAACAAGATCACCGACGACCTTCTGTCCACAGTGCGGTCCGTGGTGGGTCCGGACTTCTCCGATATGGACATAATCAGAGCTCTTCATCTCTCTAACAGCAATCCTACTGGAGCCATCAACATCATCTTAGACACTCCTAATTTCCGTGCAAAGCACAGACCCCAATCCCAAAGCCACAGAATCTCGGCCCTGAACCCTAATGTTGTCACCCAAAAATCAGAACGAGTGGATAAAGCGGAGAAGAATCTGGGGATTTTCACATCCAAACAGGAAGTTCAAACTTCAAGAGCCTCCAAAGTGTATCTAGAATTGCAACCTTATCCGAAACCGAAGCGAGTGGGTGAAGAGGAAGAAAATCGCCAAGTGAATTATAGCGTAGATGTTGTCCATGCGAGAGCATTTACTTTAGGGGGTGAGTGGTGGTATGTGGGTTGTAGTGAGGTGTCGGGATTGTCCACGTGTAAAGGGAGGAAAGTGAAGCCCGGAGATGAAGTGGTATTTACATTTCCCCAGAAATGTGAAAGTTTGAGATCACCAACGTCCAGAAAGGCTTTTTCCAGAGGAAAGTTTGCGGCAACAGCAGCGTGTTCGGAGATTGTGAGATTTTCCACCAAAGATAGTGGAGAGGTACGTGAACAAGTGGCATAAATACGTTGTCTTTGCCGGTAATTGTTGTTGTAATGACAATGATAGTATGTATGGATTGAAAACTTCATATGGATCAATCATTTCGTTTGGCATTTTCTGGAAAGTTAAGGCCCTTTTTATATCTTCCTATTGAATTTATTCGTATGGTTCACCGGTGTATTGTGTGTTGTGACAGATCGGTCGAATACCTAATGAATGGTCTCGGTGTCTTCTGCCACTAGTGAGAGACAAGAAAGTTCATGTTTTTGGGTGTTGTAAGGCAGCTCCTGATGTCTTGGGCGTAATGGATACTATTATATTGTCAGTGAGGTATTTTTCTATCTTTTATGTGCTTCTGCAAAATTGGTGATGAATCTGCTGATCGAGCAGTAGGACTGCTATTTCAAGACTTGATATTAATTTTACATTTGGATATTCACTCTTTTTTTGTTTTCTGTTTTAGTATTTATCTAAATAGTGCTATGTTCAACAAGCCCCAGCATTTCTCACTTAAGGCAGCCAGCAGTACCTCTGAGGAAACAGTTCATCCTATTCCAAACTTGTTCCGATTGATTGGCTTGCCTCCATCTCAGAAGGTGAAATCTGCTGCTTGACTCAATTTTTATGATTCCTTTAAAGTCTGAAACCTTGAATTTGCTATGTGATGGGGTTGATTTTGAGTACTAGGATATTATTCTCCAAATATGGGTAATGAATTATTTATCATAAACAGGCAGCATTTACACCTGCTGATTTGAACTCAAGGAAGCGACCTTTAAACTCAAAGGTAGTAAAGCAGTCTTTGTACTTCACAAATTTATTGCTCAATCTCCATTTAACTTGGTAAGAATTCACCTATATAGGAATCTTCTGGTCTTCCTACATCACTTGTGAACAAGTTGAGGGATCAGTCTGGAAATGGAAATGAAGTTGAAAATGAGGAACCCATCACGGATGCTGATCTTGAAAATATTGTTGGTGTTGGATGCACCTCAGAGTTAGCGGTAATACTAAGGATGAAAGGTGTTATTGTACAATTGGAGCTTGAACATGGACCTAACATGGAATTTTTTGTGATTAGGAAATGGATCCTCCTAGCACACTTAAGTGTGAACTTCGACCTTATCAAAAACAAGCATTACATTGGATGATCCAATTGGAGAAGGGAAAATGCATTGATGATGCATCAACCCTTCATCCATGTTGGGAGGCTTATCAATTAGGGGACGAGTATGTTCGATACTTCTATTTGCATTGACCTTCAGTTGCTGTGATGACGACTATTAATGAGTTATTTGGTTGCACAGGAGGGAGTTTGTTGTGTATCTGAATGCTTTTTCCGGTGATGTCACAATAGAATTCCCTAGCACACTTAAAATGGCCAGAGGAGGAGTAGGTTCTCCTGCCTTCTTTTAATGTCGAACATCAGATTATGTTTACTGCTTATATATGCTTATTGAGTCATATGTTTGAAGATTTTGGCAGATGCTATGGGACTCGGAAAGACCATTATGACCATGGCCCTTTTGCTTACTCATACAGAAAGGGGTGGTTCATCAGCTAATCCATCTACAAGTCAGCCTTCTAGTAAGAGCACTGAAGTTACAACTCCTCCAGAACAGTGTCTCAGTCCCATGAACGAGGAAGAAAATTTGGCAGATTCTGATAAATTGGAAGAGCAAAAGAAGATGCTGCTAAATGGTGGGAACCTGGTTGTATGTCCTATGACCTTACTCAGCCAGTGGAAGGTATTAATTGGTGGCATTTAATGCATACCCTGAATGATACTTATTGCAATTAAATGTATTAAATTGATATTGCTTTATGATTGAGTTATGTATTGCCATTTTCTCCATTAATGTCTTGGCATCTGCAATTGTTTTTTGGGACAGGCAGAGATAGAAAATCATTCAGAACCTGGTTCTTTGTCTCTTTATGTTCATTATGGTCAAAGTAGAGTTAAAGATGCAAAACTTTTGGCTCAATATGACGTGGTGATAACTACGTATGGAGTGTTAACGTCAGAGTTTTCAGCAGAGGTATTACAGTGTGGTTTGCTTTTTCTCTCAGCATTTTTTGTCAGCATATTTGTATACTTTAAAGGAATGTAACTCCTTCACAGACTGCCGAAGAAAATGGGGGACTTTATTTGGTCCAATGGTTTAGGGTGATTCTTGATGAGGCACATACCATAAAATCCTCAAAGAGTCAAATTTCTGTGGCTGCAGCTTCTTTGGTTGCTCAACGTCGCTGGTGTCTTACTGGCACTCCAATCCAGGTATGTATCCCTTTTTTTTTTGTTTTTTGGTGCAGTGAACACACCACACCTTCCCACTCCTTTTAGCTTTGGATTCCGTGTCTATCTTCTTGAGTTCCCAATGGCTCTCTCCACTGTGCATGATGGAAGTTCCAATTACATGTGTAGAAAGCTTGATTTTTTCCAAAGCGTGTGGCATTTTGATGTTACATTTCATTGTCTCAGAACAACCTGGAGGACATCTACAGCCTTCTTCGGTTTTTGAAGGTTGAACCTTGGCAAAGTTGGGCATGGTAAATCTTGTCCTTCTTTCTACTAGAGTAAACATGGCCGTCATATTTTGTCTTTCATTGGTTGTAGAAATAATTGGAAGGATCGTGGTTAATTCTCAATAATGTTCCTTGACTTCGGTGCCCATTGCTTAAATTCTTATGTGAATTTATTGGGGAATAACACTTTTTGGGATAGCCTTCTGATACTACTCTTTAAAGTTAGGATGTGGGGAAGTCATAATACATTTAGCTTAATGTATTTCTTAGAATGTTTTACTTTGAAGCGAAGTTGAACTGTAAGACTTAGACTTAAATGGTTGTCAGAACTTTAAATAATATTCTCATTCAGTATTAAGACTGGAAAAAAGACCTGAAGAGGATTAGATTAGTTGTAGAAGTGGGTATCAAAGCTTTGAACTGCAAATATTTTGGGTTTGGTTAATCATGTTACTCAAGTTCAAATGCTCTGTTTCATGGTTAGTATTTCCTAGAACCAATGTATGATAAATTTTAATAAGTATTTGGATAATTTTTACATAAAATAGGTGGAACAAACTTGTCCAGAAACCATTTGAGGAGGGCGATGAGAGAGGCTTAAAGTTGGTTCAGTCCATTTTAAAACCCATTATGTTGAGGAGAACAAAGTCTAGCACAGACAAGGAAGGAAGGTGAATATATTGGTTAAAAGCAGAGTACAGTGTCTTGGTCTCTTGTAAATTGTTGTACTAAAGCCTTTCTGTCTGCAGGCCAATTGTAGTTCTTCCTCCAGCTGACATCCAAATGATTTATTGCGAACTAACTGACACCGAAAGAGATTTCTATGAAGCTTTGTTTAAACGATCCAAGGTCTGTATGACTTTTGTCAGGTGTTCCATTGAGTCATTAATATTTTTCTTCTTCTGATGCCTTCTACATAACTTATACCTTTCCAGGTGAAGTTTGATCATTTTGTTGAGCAAGGACGCGTTCTTCATAATTATGCATCAATTTTGGAGTTGCTTTTACGTCTTCGTCAATGCTGTGACCATCCATTTCTTGTGATGAGGTTTAGATTTGTCAACTTCTTTGTTTTTTCAATGTTCTTGTCTATTGGAATGATTTCAATGGGAATAAAAATATTGCAGTTTATGAAAGTATTCTGTGTAGTTCTATGTTGTTTTGGGTTGATGGTATTGGGAGATCTCTTGGCAGGCTTCATTATGCATTTATGCTCCTTTCCAAACATAAGAGCTGGAGATAGATTTGTTAAATCCTACTTAGTTTCCTGTGATGTCCTACATTCTTTTACTGATCAGTTAATCCTTTTTTTAGTCTTTATCTGCTCTTTTGCTAGTGATACTTCATGGGTATTGTGGGGCTTCTTGATACATAATATTTTGACTTTGCACAAATGAATTATTTCTGTACATTTTCATTTAATGGGGCTCTGATTGGCAATGGTTTCATTTGATGTATCCAGTCGGGGAGATACTCAGGAATATTCTGATTTGGATAAGCTAGCCAAACGCTTCCTTAAAGCAGGCGAAAATGCCCAGGATGGGGAAGCCAACAATGTGCCTTCACTGGCATATGTTCAAGAAGTTGTGGAAGAGCTGCGCAAGGGGGAACAGGGAGAGTGTCCAATATGTCTTGAAGCTTTTGAGGATGCGATATTAACCCCCTGCGCTCACCGCATATGTCGAGAGTGTCTGTTAGCAAGTTGGAAAAGTCCTGCATCTGGGTTATGTCCTGTTTGTAGGTATATTTCTGTTATCCTTTAGTTTTTACATTAGTTTTGATTTTATTTCTTGTTATTTATTTAATTCATATTTATTTATCTTTGGTCTTTAAATCTAGATTTGTTATTTAATGTTATTTAGATTTAGATTGATGTAATAAAAAAATTAGATTTATAAAATCTAATACTATGATACTTTATATAAATTATTATAATAGACAATGAATGGAATGACTATTATAATAAGTAACTCATGAGGATAAAATCTACATGAAGAATCTTGTTCTTCTTAAGGTGTTTTTGCAATTTATGCTCTCCATATTTTACCTCTTTATGAGCAGTGCATTAGGTAAGAGCTTATAACAGCTAGAACTGACAGAAGATTCCATAATGATGTTGATAGAAAAATGTTGTATATTCGAGTTATGGATCTCTTGCAAGATGTTCAAGATCTGAGAGCTCTGTTCTAAGTCAACGGAATGCACCTTTTGAATCCCGTTCAACCCCTTTGCATAAAATTTTCTATTTAAGGAAGCCTAATAATTCATAGCTCAGGAAATTTGGTGAGATTCCGGAATCAATCCGTTGAATGCAAAATACTCTTGTAGGATGAAGATTGTAGTTTGAAGCACTTGCAAGAAAACACTTTCGGTTGATTCCACCATTTTTGTTCAATATCATTATGGAATATACTCTAAGCTCTTCCTAACTGATGTTTTCTGAGACAAGAACTGGGAACAGAATTCACTAATCCATATTCAGTTTTTCTTCTGTTGCAGGAAAATGGTTAGCAAACAAGAGCTTATTACAGCACCAACTGGCAGTAGATTCAGGATTGATGTTAAGAAAAACTGGGTTGAATCAGCCAAAGTAGTTGTTCTATTAAAAGAACTTGATACTCTTCGGTCTTCAGGCTCTAAGAGTATTGTATTCAGTCAGTGGACTGCCTTTTTGGATCTCTTACAAATCCCTCTTTCTGGGTAACAATTTTGATACTGCTGAAAATTTCTAGATGTGTTCTTTTGGATGAGCTTCTTGTAGTAGTTCTTTCTGCTACCTTGAATTGTTTTCTTCTGCATGCAATTGGAAATGTGAAGCATATTGACATCTTACTTGTGCTTATTTTCATACAAGGCCACCATATTTGTCATTTCATAGTATTGCAGAACTTAATAATCATAAGTTCTATATGTTCTGTTCCATACAATTTGATATGGGTATTAGCTTTTTTCAGGTTGTGGTTGATAACTGATCTTTTACATGTTTTCTCATTATCCCCTTTAAATTTGAACTAGACAGGAATATATTGATATCATCTTGTGATGTTCAAGATTTGTTATGCAGTAGAACTTTAAGGTTGTTCTATTTTTGAGTGTGAAAATTTCCATTTTGGCCAGGAGAAACATTCCATTTCTTCGTCTGGATGGGACTTTAAACCAACAACAGCGTGAACGAGTAATAAAACAATTTTCAGAAGATAATAGTGTTCTGGTGTGTCGACCTTCTACTTTTTCTTTTTGACAATCAGTATGGAGTCATCTTTTGATATAACACATTTGGTCTGCGAATATATTGGTTTAAATCCACTTCAGGTCTTGCTGATGTCATTGAAAGCTGGAGGAGTTGGGATAAATCTAACTGCAGCATCCAGTGCCTTTCTCATGGTGTGTTCAATATGAAATTGTCAGCTTTAACATGTGATCTTGTCATTCTTTTGGACAGACTTTTCTCTGTGACTTGTCTGTTGTATGTCTGTTCATACTTTGTTTTAAACTTCTATACCTTGGATTAGATTACAGCCTTTAGGGGGCAGCATCGTTTGTTGTTTAGAGACTGACAAAAGATTCTGCCAGTATATAAGATTTTTTTTGTGGTTCTGAACTTAGGATTGACTTCTTATGCTGTTCAAAGTTAGGAGTTGGTTGGATTGCTTTTGGTCCATCAATTTGAGAAAGTTATTATACTCTTTCTTAAACTCTACAGGTGATCTAGCTTTAGTTTTGAGCGAGCAAACTTGTTTCTGGAGCCAATATTCTTTCCTCATTAGTCCGCTGACTGCCTTAGTTGTTTTTCAATTCAAATAATTAAATATCAAAGATTCTTCGGGCCATGTCTAGCCAACCATGCACAGACATGCACATGCCTTTTTCACTAATTTTGATTCTTGTTTAGGTCAAACAATATGTTGAGGTGTCTCCCTTCCCTTTTTCTGATCATTTTTTAGGGTTCACTGTTTGGCGTTGTAACCTGGTAATGACTATTATACTGATGTCAAGCTTTTTTCCTAGGATCCATGGTGGAATCCAGCTGTGGAGGAACAAGCTGTCATGCGAATACATCGAATTGGACAAACCAAACCAGTGACAATCAAGCGTTTCATTGTTAAGGTCTGTTTTTGTCCCCTGGACTTGGAACTCATGCAACTGGAACTTACTGGCTTTTTTCATGACCATTGAGCATCCAACTTAGTTCAGTACCGTTCCTACCAATAGAACAATAGTTCACCCTTTTACGCTATTAATAGGAACATGAGACAGTTTGATATAAGTTATTGATATTTCTAGTGTTTTGACTTGCATGCAGACTCTTGTATTGTACAGATTTCTGTGATTTAACTTCATACACATAAGAATTTAATTAAATGGCAGGGGACAGTCGAGGAAAGAATGGAGGCAGTTCAAGCACGGAAGCAGCGGATGATTTCTGGTGCCTTGACTGATCAAGAAGTTCGAAGTGCTCGTATTGAAGAGCTGAAAATGCTTTTTACGTAGATCACTTGGGTTGGCATGGGTTGACTTCTGCACATCAAGACGTTGGTCAGCACTTGACATCAATGGGTTGGCATAGTTTGACTTCTGGACATCAAGACGTTGGTCAGCACTTGAGATCAAGTCGTTTATGACAGGAATTTGCTAGCTGGCTTGGGACAATACTTCGAAGGGGGAAGAGAAATGAACAATTTAATTTTAAAAATAATATCCTATGACCCCTTTGGCAGTAAAGTGGATGCAACAATTTTGGATATGCTCTTGGTCGATGCTTGCTGGTGGTGTTTGTACTGGTGGAACAACGATTGGGCTACTGACTGCGGAAATAGCTCAGCAAAATTCAGGGAGACTAACGAGCCGGAATCCTGAGTGGAAGCCATTGGTGTAGATAATTGCAAGAAAAAGAGAATGAGGTTCCCCAAATGTATAGCTTTTTCCAAAAGATTTATGACAGTACTACCTATGAACAAAGTTGGCATTATTTAACTTTGATCTTGTGATATATCTATATATATATATTTTACCTTCTAAGCAAGGGACGGGTAAGTCTGTGTTGAAACTTAAAACATGGAAAAGTGTCATGTAATTGGGAATACCAGAATGATTATATGGCTAATTCTTTTGTTGGCTAGGAGACAAGTTTAGCTCCGAAGTTAGCTTTTCTTTCAGTTATAAAGATGGGGCTAATATATTTGGCTCTTATTCTGCCAACTTAATAAAACGTAATAAATTTATGACCATCGTGATTACTGGGAGACATCAAAGTAGATGAAAGTGTTCTCGATTAGTATGTCCCAATTTAAAACAAATTATAACCAAGCTCGGAGCAGAATTTTGGACCTGTAGATTTCAAAATGTAGAGTAGAGCAAGTATTGGTAAGTTTTATTTAATGTCTGGCATGCGAGTTGATATAAAGATAGCCTGTTAATGAGAAAATAAGACAATAATTTGTGAGTAGAAGAGGTGAGGGGGGATAATGTCGACAAAATTTAGAGAGAGAGTAAGAGTTGGTATGCGTTGGTGAGCATTGACGAAAATATTATTTAAAGATAGGTGAGTTTCGGATTCAAAATTTAAGATGATCAATGCAATTAAATTGTATTAAATCCAAGATTATGCAAAAACATTTGACTTCAATAAAGAGATTTGAAGATATATAAATATGTAAATTTGTCATACAATTGACTTAATTGTTATTTAACGTAGTTATAAAGTAATATAACTATATCATGAATACTCAAATGGACCGTGCATAACAATGATTCGAAATGGCTAACACTGACCCATCAAGAGGTGATGAGGTGGTAACACGTAACAAAAATATGGAGCAGTGAATTAAAAAGTAGACCAATACTTTAAAGTAGAAGCACTTCTTCAGTAGAAAAGTGGCTAGATAATGTGAGGATACATTTTGAGACCATATTCTCCGTTAACTTTAATTAAAGTAGTGGCCTACGTGGTGTAAGTTTAGTAGATTTATTAAATAAAAATGGCAACTCCTCGCTAATTTAATGGTATTAGTGGGAAAAGTAGATAGATAGCTTACTTGGTCTCTATGTTCTTATAAACCTTTATAAAAGTATCATTTTTAGTTCATTTGTAATGTTATACGTTCAATCATCTACTAGATATGGTTTAGGAGCTTTGAGAGAAAATTTTTGTGTGTGTAAAGGTTTCATGTAAATAGTTCTTTTGAAGGGTGCTTTGAGAAGAAAGTCATTTGAATGTCATTTATGTTGTTATTATGTAGAAATATTAATAAAAGATTGATTTTTGTTGTATCTCTCTTATTAATTCTTTTGGTTGCATTGTATGGAATACTTATGTGTTGATAGCCAAGCGAAATACTTATATCTGAGTGCACATAAGGCATTTGAAAATAAATAAATATATTTATCGACAATAATGAAAAAGGCTGAATTATATTTTAATAGACTTAAACTTAATCGTCACACTTTCAACAATTTCATTTAATTCTACTATACAATTATTATTGTTAATTGAAGAGGACAATAAATTCTTGGTTGACTTATTAGATAATCATTTTGCATGTTCATTTAACTTTTTTACTACAAAATTTCATTAAAAATGAATTTTGAAGAAGTTTATTTTAAAGAAGATTCGAAACAAGATTTGTTAGCAAAAAAAGAAAAAAGAAACGGTTAGGAAAGACTAGATGATAGGAATCGAAGAAGAAGCAAATTGTAGTTGAAAATCAATAAGAAAAACAAGAAAGAACGACATCGAATAAGGAGTTGATAAGGAGGCAAAATGTTGTCTTGTATAGGAGACTTTAAGAATTGTATAAAACAACGTTGTATACGGGACAAATTTAAGAAAGGAATTGGAGGATGATTCAATGGCTACAATAACCTTTAATGTAATACAAAGCGACATTACCCGAAGCACAATTCTCATCTTCATCTCTCGACTCCTCTTTTCTCCATTATACTTTTTTCTAACTTTTTTTTTGATGAAATTTTCTCTTTTACTAAAGTTTTCAAAACACTTCATGTTTAATATTTGATTGATTAATTAGCCTTATCAAAGTTGTATCGGAGCAATACTATTCTGGATAGAAAAGAATTAGACAAGCAGAAGTAAAGAAAAGGCTGAGGGAACTAGATCTCACGATGTGTGTAGGTTGGAAGACAATATAAAGAATTAGATATAAAAATTGGATACAAAATATGGAAGATCGATTAAGGAAGTCAAGGAGCTCATAATTTAGATACATGTAGAGAAGAGCCAAACCCATAGAAACATGGAGGAAGAAAGAGTTCCTGAAGCATGTTTCAATGAGTTTTAAAGGAAAATTGGGCATATGATTCCTACAAAATTTAGAAAGATTGAGTTTCTCATCTTTAATAGAGAAGGATTGTGTGAAATAGGTCTCCAAATATGGACCATTTTTTTACATTAGATAGAACTCCAGTAGAAATAAAGGTAGGTATTGCAGCTATGCACCTAGTAAGGGAGGTAATGAGATCAACTTTATTTGAGAAACAGATTAAAACTAGAGCGGATTAGTTAGGCCAAGTATCCTATAACATTAGAGCAAAGGTTTGGGGTTGCTTTGTTTGAAGATCTTACAAGGGAATTAAAATAATTGAAATAAAGGTCCACTGTGAAAGAGTACTGTAATAAATTTGATTACCTATCATAAAAGTTGGTGATGCTAGAAACTTACATTGCAAGTATGTTCTTGAAGGGACTTAAACATGAAATTGAGTAGCTTGTCAAATTATTTAATCTTAAAACTCTTAAATAGGCGTATAAGGTAGCCAAGAAATAGGAGATGATCTTCCTATACTGTGTTGTACCTTATAGGGCCAATGGAAAAATATGCTAGTAGGAATTCCAGGCATGAATGCACTGAACAAGAATCAACAAGTGTTATTGCCAAAACCTTTAGCAGCCAACAATGATAGTAAACTTACAAAAAAAAAAAAAAACCAGTAGGCAGGATTTGGATGAATAGAGAGCCAAAGGCTTATACTTTTGGTGTGATGAGAGGTTCACGCCTGAGCATATACGAAAGAAAAAATAATTAGATATGTATGTTATGAAGGAATCAAAAGATGACAGCAACAGAGAAGAGGAATTAAATGGAATGGAATAACATGCTATATAAATGTAGGCTATGATAGGTATTATAACTTTTGTTCATAAAAAAAATAAAGGTAAAGGGTTTTTTCAATGGAAGAGTAGTACATATTTTAATTGATAGGGGAAGTACCCATAATTTCATTGATGGAACCTTGGTAAGGAATGATGAAGGGGAAATGGAAAAAATTTAACTAGTGATGATAACAGTGGGACGAGGGCTTAGAATTTGGTATAGTCAAAAGTATAAAAACATGAAATGGATGATAGGTGGACATTCATTCAAGTTTTAAGCTTTGTTTATAGAATTGGAGGGAATGAGATAGTGCTTGTAGTTTAATGGCTAGCTACCTTGAATGGTGTGGTTTTCAATTTAAAAAATGGGACTATGTTGTTTGATTAAGAAGGAAGGATAGTGAAGTTAAAAATTGGTTAGGCATAAAAAAGCATAGAGACATTTGAAGGGTAACTGAGAAAAAAATGTTGATTTAATTTGTAATTTTCTACTATTGAAGTAAGAAGATCATTTGCAATGGTAAACATCACTAAATCAATTTCAATGGCAAACATCACTAACTATGAGATGCAAACGGTTTAAGTGAGGGAAGGAACTAAATACAATAGTGGAATAGCTCAATAGACGATTAAAGAGTTATTGGAGTAGTATACAGATGTCTTCTAGAACTTACAAGGTTACCTCCAAAGAGGAACCATGACCACAGGACTTTGTTAAAGGAAGGAACATAAGCAATCAATATCTAATCATATAGGTATGTAGGAGTACAAAAAAGAGCCATTGAGGAATCGGTGAAGAATATGCTCCAATAAGGCATTATATAAGAAATTTTATTCCTGTACCAGCACTAGTGGTTATAGTGAAGAAGAAGGATAATTCTTATAGGTTATGAGTTGATTATATGGTTTTAAACAAGTCCACATTGTAAGTGTCCTAAACTTGATTATTAATCAATACTTAAAAAGGGCTCTCACATTTGTATGATACATTTACATATAGGCATATAAGAGATGAATTGTGGTTTTATTGATCAATTGGATTTGATTATGACATTTGAAATTGAATTAAAATGGCATATAAGCTAAATGTTGCATAATTAAGTTGAAATGTGTTGAATTGATTGATGCATGTATGTTGATATGTTTTAAGTTAACTAAAATGTTGATTGAGTGTTGATCATATGTGTTTGAATTTGTTTGTGTTATAATGGCAATGTGAATTTTGGTTTATGAAAGTGTTTGAAAAGATTACTTTATGAAAATGCATGTTTGACCTAAAGTTGTTCCTATATGCAAATGTTGCGTTGG
>JAOXYD010000008.1:7857989-7872499 GCA_028565735.1 Pinacopodium congolense
TATGATAACATCTAACCAATGATTGGGAGGGACACTAGCTCTAATTAAAAGAGCTCTTGCAGTTTCTAGTATATGTCAATTTTTACGTTTTGCTACTACATTTTATTATGATGTTGGTGGACACATTTTCTCATAGATAATGCCATTCTCTTGAAAAATTTTGAAAGTTCATAGTTAAGACATTTTACATTTTTTTTTCTAATCGAATGACTTTAATTAAAAGAGAATATTGAGTTTGAATTATGTGATAAAAAGTTGGGAGCATCCATCTCACATCACTCTTATGATGCATAGGATATAATAATGGCATTCTAGTACGATCATCCATAAAAGTAATAAACCACTGAATCTCAGATTGAGTAATAACTGGGGTAGGTCCCCAAACATCTGAATGGATTAATTCAAAAGGTATTGTTCTTTTATTAAGGCTAAGAGGATAGGATGTACGATGATGTTTTATCCAATACATACATTACACTTGAAAGAAGTTTATGGAATATCACCAATATGAAGGAAATAACATTTCCATATAAGAGAAAGAGATATGACCTAATCGATGGTGTCATAACCAAAATGTTTAAAAGTTATTTTCTTTATGACTATGAGCTTGATTGACATAGCTAGTTGCAACATCATCTACATAGTATAGCCCTCTCCTCTTAATACCATGTCTAATTATCGCATGAGTTTGAATATCATGAAGCAAACAAAAAGTAGAAACATTAATACAACATAATATAACTGTTTGATAATTTGACTAACTAATAGTAATTGGTTTAATAGTGATGACATAAATAAACAATTTTAAAGTGAAAAGGTAGAGGTGAGTGCCACAGATCCTGCACCTAATACTGGAATATTTTCACTATTAGTGGTTATAACACTATCCTTGAGAGGGATAGTCATATACTGGAAGAGAGTTTCATTATGAGTCATATAGTATGTGGCCCCTAAGTCAATAATTCAATTTATATCATGTGTCGCAGATGCAAAAAAATTATCCTAGTTTTACCTAAGGTCGTGGGGAGAATCATTTAATGATATGTGGTTGACTAAAGAGTGTAATTATCCATGTTCAAGTTGATTGTTTTTACCGGCTACCATTGCCACTATAGCAGGAATGATTTCCATAGTGTTGGCTACTTTGGCTTTAATTGGATGCTTGTCATTCAATGCTTTATTTTTCTTTCGTCTTTCTAAGAACCAATCAGGATAACCATCAATTTCAAAACAAGTATTCTTGGTATGATGAGTTCCATTACAGTGATTACAATGTAACTTATCTTTTTCTACATCTTCATAATTCGAGTTTTGCGAGAGTTAGATAATGTCATAGTTTTAGTAACTATTGCCATAGATGGATCTTTAATTGCATATTTGTTACCAAGCATGGTAACTTGACATTGAGTATATCATAATGTATTAAACCAAATGGTTTGTTTGAAATATAATCACTAGTAGTGAAAGATAAGGTAGGTTGTTTAGCAAGCTGACAATGTTAAAAATTAAATGGTACAAACTTCGTAGATCCTGATAGGCCACGAAAAATTAAGGATTGAATTTTACTAGTAGAAGCATAACCAAGACAAAGATGTCATTGTGTAATAGGGGAGATGGTGGTTACGACAAACATAAGTATCTAAGGAAGATGAAGTGATTCAAGTTCAAATAATCGACCCACCTGACAACCCATCCTAAGAATTTGTCCAGTTCGCGAATCCTGTACTTGAACACCAGAAGAAAAGAAAACAACATTTAGTCATTTTTCACATAATTGACCGATAGAAATGAGATTTAGGGTCAAGTTGGGAATGTGGTAGGTGTCAGGAAGACTAAGGTTTGAGGTGGATACATGACCAATATGAGATGTTTTCGTTTGAGTACCATTAGCAGTATGGATAGGTGGTAAGGAATAAGTAGTTGTTGGTGAAGACAAGAATTGGATATTGGAGGTCATATGGTTGCAACATGCAGAGTCGAAATACCAGCGAGAATTACCTGGAGTGACAGACATGGCAATAATGGAATTGGAAGAGAGAACCTATTTGAGTAATTCCTCAAAATCACTTATAGTGATAGCAGTAAAATCTTCAGTAGCAGTAGTAGTGATAGAAGATATAGGTTTGGAGGTGGACTTGGGTGTGGAAGACCCGTCATTTAGTCTTCGAGGTCGTGTGGGGCAATTATCAATAATGTGATCAAATTTATAAAAATATTTGCACTCTATAGCGTCTTTTGGTTATGGAGGGTGTGTAGGACAATTTGGATGAATATGACCAAGATGACGACAAAATCTGCACTCTATAGTAGGACAATTAGCAAAAATATGATCAAATTAACGATAATTCTTACAGACTTTATCACAAGATTTCTAACGCGAGGAATGTGTAGTAGCAAGAGCTATATCAAATTGGGGCATTCTATCTAGAGTGAGGCAAGTTTCTTCAAAAATAATCTCCTAAATATTAGTATCCAATGATAAAAGTGGATGTCGATTTAGTAAGGAGGCTCGAACGGTTCATATTCTGATCGTAGTGCTATAAGTACTTGAATGAGCCGAAGATGATCTTCATTAACTTTAGCCTGAGAGAGGTGATTCCAAATCGGTTGGACTTGAGCAAGAAAATCGTTTACAGATTGACTGGATTCTTGTTTAAGATTGTGAAGAGTTGTCTATAACTGATAATAATGAACAAGTCTTGTAGTCTAATATCAATTAGCCAAAAAATCCCATATTTCTTTTACAGAGTTGTAATTAGCAAATTGAATGTGAATGGATGATACAGAAGTATTACGAAACCATGTAATAATTTGATGATTTTTACTGTCCCATTCCTCAAGATAGTCTGCAAATTGAGTATCAGTTTCACATATTTCCTTAATCGGCTAAGTAATATCATTGGTGAAAATATGCCAACGTTTGCTACCTATAAATTTTTTTTTTCATACTTTGAACCCAAAGATTATAATTTGATATAAATAAAGTTGTTGTAATTGGTGTGGAAATATCATACTTTTCCATAGCTATTGGAAAATAATAACAAAAAAAATGAATTGGTATTCTTATCTGTTTTTGATAACAATGAACTGGCAGCAAATTAGAGACAATCGGTGGTAGTGGAGTTGAACGTCACAGGCGTCAATGGCAGAGGATCTGGGCAAGTGTTAATGGCAAAGGAGCTGGCCTCAGTAGAAAGAACAATATGAGATAGACGCTAACTAGATCTGGAAAAGTGATGAAGCAAAAGGAGATGCTGGAAAAGGTAGGCAGCGGTGGAGGAAGTTAGTTGGTTGCGGTGCGTCTGGGTTGACGTTGAAGGAGGCGACAAACTGGTAGAGATGGCTGGAAAAGAAACCGAGGACGGACACTCGCTAGAGACGCTGGGCAGAAGGCTGATGATTATGGAGTAGAGTGGATGTGCAGGTGGCTCGCTGAGGTGAGGGCTAGGCACAGAAGCATGACTGATGGGACTGGTGTGCCTAGTAGCGGTGGAGCACAGAGGTGGACAGTAGGGCATAATACTGACGACATGAATGCGGGTTGAGTTTGGGTTGTGGATCTTGAAAACAAAGGTCTTAGAATTTGTGTCAAGTTTGAAAATTGAGAGCAAACAGAAAAAATTGAATAGGTCTAGGTGTATTTGGGTGAAAGGCTAATCAAAACTAGAAAAGCAGAACAATAAAACAAGTAAGCAAAAGAACTATACTCTAATACCATATTAGAAGAAAAGGAGACAAAAGAGATCAATAAAAAAGAGAATTGTATAACTTTTTTAGGTGTTTCTATAAAAGGTACATCTACTATTTATACACAAAATTGTGAGCTAATTATACAATTAAAATGACTATCTCTTATAATCATAATCCTAATCAACTTCAATATTTATAATCTCCCATAATCATAAGAAATCTAATAAGATCATGCTAACAATTTCTTTGTTAAATATTGGCCTACAAATTTCGACAACTCTTCTATTGTATTATTACCAATGGTAGCTTTAGGAATATTTAAAGAAAATCTTAAGAATATTCTAACGAGATATGAGTATTAATTTAATATGACATTAAAGTCGTTAATTGCAGATTTTCAATAGCAGTTATGTCAGTAAAGACGTGAACTCATCAAGTAAAGTCAACGCTTCATGGTTTGCATAATTTTGTCTTTGTAACTAATTTTTTTCATAATTATTATAATTTTGTAACTTACTTGTTAGATAAATAGACTTATTTCTTATTTGTAAAGGGAAGAGAGGGTTAATAACCCAAATATTAATAAACGTTTTTGCAATGAAAAAAATACTCCCATGAAATTTTATGTCTCAATTCACTGTACACAACGTGAACTATAAATTTGATAATTAACTTGATTATAATCCCATACATATAAAAAAGGATTTTCAACAAAGATTTTGGGAGCTTTTTGTTGATATACTCACATAACTATATATGGAAAAAATCCTATAACATAAATAAATAAATATGGCTGTTTTCAATTTTGATTTTGTGAAAATTAACTATTTTATTATTGCATATTAAACGAGAAAGACATTTAATTCGTTATATTTTTAATAAATAGAGACACGTTGATATTTGCCTTTATAAATTAAGCACTCAAAAAGGGCAAAACGAATTTCCTTTCGGTTAATTGACTATAAACCCCGTACAACCACGTACTACGTTGTTCAATACAGAAGGGGTTTTCCCTGGAAAATAAAGCGAATCTATATAATAAAACTCTCTGGCTGCTCAGTCAGTGTTGTGTATTGCATTATATTTGAAGGAAAATAGAGACCACCATAAGATTTTTCCTTTTCCAGGGCACCACTAGTTCAAAGTTCAAAAACCCTCCAAACTCCTCTCTCCTTTTACCTCTGAGGAGACACAGATAGGCACGTAGGTCTATATATAGTTGTGTTTTCCGTTGAAGTGTGTGTAACTTCGGTTTGTAGGAGACAGTGTTGGAGGGATAGCATGGAAGAAGGAAACCATGTCTCAGCCTCAGCCACTCCGTCTCAGGTGATGCAGGCGCAGGAGGGGAAAGTTAGCGTTGACGGAGAGACATGCATTGTGGTGGCTGAAGTAGGTGGTGGTGGAAGAGAGTCAGGAATAGGATCATCATCTGCTGGTGGTGTTAATAGTGAAACGGTTGCGAAAAGAAAGAGAGGGAGGCCGAGAAAGTACTGTGACAACACTGACGACGATGCCGGCAATAGAGTGTGCATGGGTTCACCTCCTCCCCCAGGTTTTTCCTCACCTACGACCATGTCAGAGATGAAACGTGGCAGAGGAAGGCCTCGTGGTTCCGGTAAACTGCAGCTCTTGGCTGCTCTTGGTGAGTTTTTAATTAATACGCATATGTCTGTTTATACATATTGATCTTATGTTAAATTATCTGCAAAATAGTCAGCCATATGCATCTTAGGTTCAGGTCTTGCTTTGTTGGCTATTGATTATTTATAAGTGAATTGGTGTGGTAACAGGTTTTGTCTTTATATTGATTCTGTTGGGATGTTAAGAGGATGTCTGCTAATTCTTCTTGTTTTTGTTTGCATGTAGTGTAATTGTTGAATTAAAAAGGACAGTAAATTAAATTACTTTTTTATTCCACTTCAATTAACTAATTGGTAGCCACTAAATCTAAATGTTTTAAGCCTGATTACACTGTTAACAAGCAAGTCATATTTATTGTGATGAAGCATCTTGTGTACATGCGTTGTAATTGAAGAGGCATCAGTGTGAAACATTTCTTTTCTGAAGGTGGTGCTGCAGTGGAAACAGCTGGAGGAGACTTCATTCCTCATGTATTAACTGTAGATACAGGAGAGGTACGTAAGCTATAGTTGAGATCGAGTAATAATGAAGTAGGTTTTTTCATGCAAACATTTGATCATCCATTGCTTTTGCTCCGGTTTAGCATGTCTCAAAAGGTTCCTTATACTTTCTTCTTGTAATTTGGTTTTGTTGCAGGACGTTTTCCAAAAGTTATGGACATTTTCTCGATGGGGTCCTCGAGCAGTCTGTGTCCTTTCTACTACTGGTGCCATCTCAAGCGTTATCTTAAAGCAACCTGCTTCTTCAGTTGGAATTTTAAGATGCGAGGTCGGGCTCATCCTGATTTAAAATTGCTTTTATCTTATTTGTTTCTCTAAAATTTATGCTTTTGTTTTGATCTAATGACTATGGTCTTCTAATATCTGGTGCAAACTGAGGTCATAACGCTCTAATTACTGTTCTTATTTTTTTTTATCTTAAAATTCTGAACTTTCATCCGTATGTTTGTGGTCTCTTTCCTTGACATTTCGGGGTTGAGCGATAGATGTTGAAAGTTGGCAGAAGTTGTTCTTGCAGACTTTCAATTCATCAATAACGATAATACTTCAGCACTTCAGGCATTATTGGTACAACAATTAACACTAGTAAACTTTACAGGATGAAGGACAGAATATACGCTTTATTGGAACGGACAGGATACCTTGAAAGCATTGCTTACTGTCCTTGTTTTCTATGTGAACCAATCCATAGGAGCCTAATTGATGATGATGATTTAACCTCTTTACTCTTTCCATTCTTGCAGGGACTTTTTGAGATTCTGTCTCTATCCGGAACTTTTACTTTTAGTGAATTGGGTGGTTCAAATTCCAAAATTGGCATGTTAAGTGTTTCACTGGCTAACTCTGATGGTCGGGTTTTTGGTGGCTCCGTTGCAGCCTGTTTAGTTGCGGCTGGCCCAATTCAGGTATATACAAATGACAATAAAAAACATTCAGGCTTCCATGAATTTCACAGGATTTAACTCTTTCCATTACATGAACTGTGTCTTAAGTGTCCAAATATATGTTTCTAATATCTCTACCAGCTAGCTTATACTTGCGACTTGACTCACGTCTGCTCTCTCTTTGATTCATTAGCTTATTGTCACCAGTTTTAAGCAGAACATCGGTAGGGAACTCAAAACAGCAAAATTTCCCCCACGAATTGTAGGAGTCACAAAAGTTGAAAAGAATTGCGCCACACCAACTTCTGTACTTTTAGAAACAATGAATGGAGAAACAGGTAATGCAGCCGCTATAAACCAAAATCCCAGTCCTGGTTCCAAAATGGGTTTAGCCAAGATATGTTGCAGTCCACGCAGCCCATTTTACGTCAAAGAATGTCTCCAGATATCGGTGCTCGGATGCCCCCGTCATGAAAGTATCAGCTCACCAGTTCGCAATTACAGAGATTTGAATAATCGATGTTCCTATCACTCGTACTCGACGATTCCTATGGAATTGGAAATGTTATATATATAAAGTGTCATGTTTTTGTGGTAGAGCTTAGTAACTGCAAGATGGAATTTTCATAAGCTTGGAATGGAGATCTTATGTGGAGAGTTTAAATCGTATTTGCACATTTAGGGAGGAAAATATTAGTGTTGATATACTTCTATGAAATATGCAAGTTATCATTAGAATCATTCAATTAATGGGGTTAGTGTGTACGTATGTCAACAAGCATGTTATGTTGCAAAGGTTGCTTTTACTTGTTTATTTAGATAAAATTACTTATGTATATCACAATGAGAGTTAAAATCACTTATGTATATTGCAATGAGAGTGGCTACACTTGAGTGATAGTTTTTCTTGCCTATAAATGTATGTTTATATAACAAAAAAAAATTGAACTTTTGAAAAAATAGTATGCTCACATCTTCTTTTGATTTGCATAGTTCCAATTTTAATTTCGTTTTAAAATATGTTTATAATTTTTTTAACATAGTGTTAGAATTGAACGAATCTTAAAAGGCAATGTTGAAAGAAAATAAGTGAAAATATCTTTTCTTATTAAGGAATATCTAATACTTTGAGACCTATGTTGTACAAATAGCTTTAACATTCAATAGAGAAAACTATGTTATTTGGTCAATTAAGATGAAAGCTTCTTTAAAAATCTTTGATCTATAAGATATGGTTGAGATAGGGTCTAATCTGCCTCCATTTCCATAAAATCTAATTGTAAATTAAATGAAGAATCATAGTGAGGAATCTTGTCAGAATTATTCCTTGTGAAATTGTCAAGGATGATTGGGACTAGATTAAAAATGAATTTTAAGGATTTGAAAGGATAAATTAACATCAATTTCTTAATTTGTGGAGAGAATGTGACTTATTAAAGGTGAACGAGTTTAAAACCATTAAAGAGTGTGGAGACAGAGTTATGAAAGTTGAAAATTAGCTTAGGTTGCTTAGGGTTGTGTTAAAAGATAAAAGAATTATTGGAAAAGTCCTCATTAGCATGTCTAAGAGATTTAAGGCCAAGATTTCAACTTTAAAAGAGTCCAAAGATATGACACAAAAAAATGTAATGAAACTTTAAACTCTTGTCAAGTTCAAGAGCAAAAGGAGAGTATTAAGGTAAGAAGAACATATTGAAGGAACTTTTAAGATTAATAACAAACCTAACCAAGAAAATACGAGTCAGATACAAGGAAAGAACAATGATGAAATGAAACCAAAGAAAGAAAGGACGTTAGTATGTTTGAGGGTAAAATAAAGGCAATTTTACACCTTATCTGTATTGGAAGAGAATAAATTACACTCCTAGTTGTTACTAGTTCAAATCTAATGTAAAGGGTAAACCTTGTCATATGATGGGGCATAATGAAAGGGTGTGTAAAAGTAAAGGAAAGGAGACAACATAATAAGTTCATATCACAAAGAAATAGGAGCAAGAAACGAAAGAAACTTTTTTCACTACCATTGCCTTATCTGTCTGCTCTAGTCAGTATTCTTAACTTGTGGATTCTAGGTGTATATGTCACATATACATGATGAGTCTCTTTTTAAAGTCGTAGATAAGAACTTTTAAAGTAAAGTTAGAATTGGCAATGATACCGTCTTAAAGGTGAAAAAAAGAGGATATGTTATTGTTAACACTTCAACATGTATTAAGTTAACAACAAATGTACTTCTAGTGCATAAACTTGATCAAAATATTTTGAGTGTTGATCAATTGATTGAAAAAAGATATGTTATGAACTTTGTTAAGAGTGGATGCATGATAATTGAATTCAAGGAGCTAAAATGATGAGAGTTGATAAAAAGTGTAAACTTTTTCTAGTTAATTAGAACTTTAAAGTCAAATTTATTAGAGAAAGTAACTCTATAAATTAAGTGAAAATTGTTTCTATCAATGAGTCTATACTAGGGCATAATAGATTGGGGCATATTTGTCATGGTAAGTTGAAAAGAATAAGTGAAAATTATGTTTGAACTGAATTATAAATTCCCAACTAATAGAGTCATAAGCTTTGTGTAAGTCTATTTGATCGTATAGCTTTTAGGGCCATTCTTCCTGTTATATCCTCACAATAATTCCTGAACCAAGAGCACGTTATTCCCAATATACCTATTTTGAATAAAAAAATTGAGAATTGTTTATTAGCTTACCAAGAATCCCCTTCAGTCACATAATTAGCATTTTGGAGATGATTTTATATAATATATTGCAATAAGAATTGGTCAGAAATCATTTAGGGACTAGGGTTAGGAACCTTAGGGATGAGACTAATAAATGTTTTATTGGTAGCCCTCAACATCCTCCCCTTCTAAAAAAATTTTAGAACAGCATTAGTAAGCAAATCTTTGATAAGTGATCAAGACTTTTGAAAAAAATAATCCATTCAATTCATCAGGGCCTAGAGCCTTCCTTGGATTTATAACAAACACTGCCTTCTTAACATCTTGAACATTAAATGGTTTGATGAAAGATTAAATCTCTTGCTCACTTATTTGACTTGCGATAAATGATCTTATTGTCGTTATAGAAGAGGTACTATCTGAATTTGTACCCAAGGTGCTTTTAAAGTATGAAAATGCTTAATGTTTTATTTCTTCTTGAGTCACTGCTATTCCTCCATTTTGCCTTACCAAAGATACAATGATGTTGTTTCTCCTTCTTGCTTTGATTGTCTTGTGGAAGAACTTAGTATTTTTGTCACCATCCTATAGCCAAAGTACCATAGATATTTTTAAAAGTATGGAATTATGCGTTACAACAGCTTTAGCATACAGATTAAGAGTTTTCTTTTCCTTGTGAATTATGTTGACATCTGCTCGTGCATAATAAAGTTCATGTTGAGCTCTTTCAAGGCCACACTTAGCATCATTTACAACCTTGTAGGTGTCTGTTAAGGTTTTCCTGTTAAGTTCCTTTAATCCTTTTTTGATTATCTCCAACTTCCTCACATAAATGTATTCTTTACACCCAATGATTTGAGTTGCTAGACCCGCTCTGATAGTTTCATTAAAACCTTGCAATTATGTTAGATAATTGTTAAATCTGAACGGATACTTCCTCACTCTAAGGTTGAATAAATTGTAGATGCATATCAATAAGTGATTAGAGAAAAGAGGATTTAAAAACGAAGCTATGATCTCTGGAAAAATTGATAGCCATTCTCCATTGACTAAAGCTCTGTCTAGCTTTTTTTGAATAGATCTATTATTGCTCTGCTTATTACTCTACGTAAAGAAATAGCCTTCAGATATAAGATCTATTATTTCCATCCTATCAATGCATTTCCTTATGTTATCCTTTATGTTTCTGTTACTAACACTGCCTGTTGCTTCTGACCTACATAATATACTATTAAAATCACCTGTTAATAGCCATGTTCCATTAATAGAATTGTTGAAAGTACATAAATCTGCCCACAAGTAGTTCCTTTAGAATTCAAAATTCGACGCATAGATAAAGGATATTGTTGCCTTGGTATTAGTTAATATAAAATCCACTTCCAGATGTACCACTTGATTAGTAGCCTGTATAAGTCTTGCTGTTACCATATTAGTGTTTACAGACACTACAATCTGACCATAACGATGGTGTTGGTTTAATTATAAACTGCCATTGATTTCCAAGTAATTTAAGTTGACTGCATCGCTCCTCAGAAAGTTTGGTCTCCAATAAACTCAAAATATTAGGTTTTTTCACTTTGAACGAAATCCTTGAGTATTTGTTTTTTCTTGGGGCAGTTAAGATCCTTTACATTCCATGTGATTATTGACATATGTTTGTTAAGCGTAACTCAGAATTCTTGGTTCTATTCCTCTTGGATTTCCTCCTTGTTGTGGTCTGAAATCCTTCCTCTATTTATTCTGAATATTGCAGGTTTTGCGACCATCTTCCTCCATCGGTACTTTCCTCCTCTATCACACCATCTTGCACGATATGGATTTGATTAACTGTACTAGGTGAGTTTTTTTTTACTAATTTTGACATGCCATAATGGTTATCATTACTAGTTGAATATTTGAGATCATTGTTGTTTAGCTCTTGAACAATGTTATTTCCACCTTTTACACTTGAATCCTTATCATCTGTTTCAGTTACAAGTACTAGATTAACATCTAAATGGGGCCTCTGCCTCTGAATTTTCTCTTCCACATCTTCCAAGTTAGTTTCCTTAATCATGTTTTGGGGCACTTGTTACATAATTGTATCTATTTGGCCTTAGTCTTCGTTAATCTCCTGACCTATATTCCATTTCTTATTATCCTAATTGTTCTACCCTTCCTTACTGTGTGAGCATTCTATTTATTGATCCTTGTGTCCCATTAGTTCCTCATGATATCCTCTTAAAAATCTTTTCCCTATTTCCTTCCACTTCTTCTTTTGCTAGTTAACTAGTCTCCATTGATATGAAACTTTAATAGTATCCTCGAATAATTCATTATGTTCTTCTAGTCTCAATAGAGGTATCGATTCCGAAAGTGCCTTGCTATATTCAACATTTATACAAAGCCTTTCATACCCTATTCTTTTCTTTAGGGCAGCGTTTTCATCCATGCATATAGGCTTATCAATGTAGCTAGCTAGGTGGTTTAGCCCTTTAATGGATCAATATTCTAGAGAAATATTATGAAAATTCACCTATATGGGGATTTATTCATATTTCACCCTCTCTAGTACTGTTCCTAGTTTCCAAAATTGTAAGAATATAGGAAAATTCCTGATATGCCAAAGTCCAGCTTCTAAGGTCTCTTTTGCCCTTGTTTCTGTGTCAAACTTAAATAGGAGTAAATCTTCCTCTTTCAGCAATACTTCCATAAGACCTTTTGCTTTTCACATATTATTAGCCATGCATAAACTATCGGAAAAAAGGGACTTTTGCTTAGGAAAAAACCCACTAAGGTGGAATTCTAAGTTTTTACTCCTCATAATATTTCTAGAGATGGGCCGCTAACTCTTTGTCTTCAATTGTAATAGGGGCCAAAATATGAGAGATTTGCTGGAATTCCCTCCCAAAACTTGCTTCCAAGTTATTTTCTCACTCTCTGGCCTAAGTCTAGAATTTTTGGCAGGAAAAGAGGGTAGAGGTGGAAAATCATCTATGGGATTATGAGATTGAGAACTTATCTTGGTAAGTCAATAAAAGTTGTTAGTGAGTGAAGGTTAAGATCTAGAGTTTATTCTTTACCACTTTAAAGGAGGATTTAGAGGAGATTAAGTCTCTCATTGAAATTTATGGAAGAGTAAATTTAGTAATTATGGAGCCAATTACCTTAATAAGGTAACAACCAAGAAAGAATGGGTTACAACCATAGAAGAGAAATTATTATGATAAATAAGAATGAAACCTAGTCTCTAGTGGAAAAGTCAACAAATTATACAATTCTTGGAGTATAATGGGTCTTTTGGACCAAATTTAATCATGATGGATAGATTAACGTGTTTAAAGCAAGAATTGTTGTTAAAAGATATCTTCAACAATATGGAACTGATTACTTTGAAAAATTTGCACCAGTTGCTAGATATGTTACTATAAGATTATTAGTTGTATTGGATACTAAATTTGGTTCGTAATTGTTCCATATTGATGCCAAATCAGCATTCTTCAATGGCTTTAATGAAGAGACCATATATGTTGAGCAACGTAAGGGTTTCAACATTAATGAAAAGGAAATTAATGTGTACTTACTATATAAAGCTCTTGTTTATGGCTTTAAATAAGCCTCAAGAGCTTAGTACAACATAATTGAGAAATACTTCATTAAGAAAGGGTTTAAGAGAAGTGAAAATAAAGCTACTCTCTAAGTGTTACTTGAGGACAGAATAGAGAAGTTAATTATGTCCTTATATGTAGATGATTTGTTAATTACTTGTGATGATGATGAGTATGTAGCATTATTTAAACAAAAACTTAAAGTTAAATTTGAAATGTTTCATATTAGAGGTGCTTTCTTAACATGGAAATTGAGTAAGTTGAAGACTATATCTTTATTAGTAAACTTAAATATGTAAAATTTGCCCTTAAGAACTCAATATGGAAAAAATTAAGCCAGTATCATGTCCTTTTATAATGAACTAGAAATTATCAAGAGAAGACGGCGAAGAAAAGTTTGATGCAAACTTATTTTTGATTGGATATCTATTATATTTGATACCCAGAAGACTAAACTAGATGTATACATCTAGTCTGCTATCAAGATTCATATAAGATCCAAGTAAAATTCACTTTAGTGCAGCCAGTAGAGTTTTGGGGTATATGGGAGCAACATCAAACTACGGATTGATTTACAAGAAGGAAGAGAGCACTGGTTTTATGGAAGTATTAATAATTGAGTTAATTTTACTGATGATGTATACCTTTAGCTGTGTTTTTTTCACTTGATAGTGGTATGTTTACTTGCCATTTAAAAAAACAAGAAATTGTCACGCAATCCGCAATTATGGTTACGGAAGTTACTAGTTGATCTTAAAATGAAACAAAAGGATGCTACTTCTCTTTATATCGATAACAAGTCAGTTATAGCTATTCAAAGAATCTCATTTATAACATGGGAGAACCAAGCATATTAAAGTTAAGTTTCATATTATTAACGAAACAGAAAAGGAGGGTGAAATAAAGTTTGAACATTGTTCTTCAAAGGAACAAGTGGCTGATATAATGACTAGAGCTTTATCCAAGAGCAAATTCAATTACCTGAGGCATAGACTCGTCTATGAAACATGAAATTTAACATCAAGATAATCAATTAGTGGGGTTAATTTGTATCTATGACATTAAAAGCATGTTCTATTGTATAGGTTACTTTTGTTTGTTTATTGGATAGGATTACTGATGCATGCTGCAATGAGAGTGACCTTCACTTGTATCATATTTTCCCTTACCTATATAAGCATATTTGTATAATAAAAAATTAAACTTTTGAAAAAAAAAAAAAACCCTGATATCATCTTCTTTTACTGCTGTGCTGTTCTGTTTTTCAGCTTCGTTTTAAAACACAATTTTCATATTTTTCTTGACAAAAACAACTTCCTGTGAACCATCCTTGTGATTCTGAGAATGAAATCAAATTGCAGCAAAAAGATGTGCTTTTGGATCTTATAAGCATGCCATGTCTGTTACTTTCCAGAAAAGACATGCCTATAGGTTTTCTCATATTCAGCTCGCACCATTGATACAAGTTTATGGGGCAGATATGCTCATATGTGAGATATATACATACATACATACATACATACAT
>JAOXYD010000008.1:7887313-7903677 GCA_028565735.1 Pinacopodium congolense
CATAAACTCAAACCATTAGTGATTAAACATGTTTTGTTATCATCAAAACCAAGATTGGAACCTCCCTTGGTTCAACACTAACAAATCAATTCTTATTCTTTATTCTAGTCATTTTGCCCCTACAACAATCAATACATGTCCTTAAATCTATAACATCAAGAGCTAAAAGAATGTTTCCCTTCATCAATCTCCTAACTCTATTTTTAGAGATGTGACCTAATTTTTTATACAATAACATGTATGATTTATTCTTTATTAGACACCGTTTACTAATACCTTTTTAACTCTACTATCTAGCTACTAAGAATCAAATTTGGCTATATTAACAATAGAGTCATAAATGACATAAGCCAAAGAGTTATCTGTTTGTTCTTTTTTTTCTTCTAAACTTTAGACTTGATGCAGTCATGTTTCTTATGATCATTCTTCTTACAAAAGAAGCATTTTATACTTTTTGTGACATTACTTGATGTTTTCTCATTACTAATTTGACCAAGTTCTTTAGGTAAAGGGTATTTAGGAGCACGACCTATGGTCTTCATGGGTTTAGATTGAACTTTTGGTTTGGTGGTCCCTAAGGTTTCATGAGAATTATTCTTTATTTTTTCTTCCTTGGAAATATATTAGGGGTCATTTGGTATCACTTCTTTTTTTTGTTTCTATTTTTTATTTTTATATTTATATTTATATTTTTGTATAAAGAAAAATGAAAACCTGTTTTGTTGACATTTGTAATAAAAAATAAAAAATAAAAATATGTTTGGTTGAAATTTATAATAAAAAATAATTTAATAACAATAGCCAAATATGAAATAAATATAAATTATTATATTAAAATACTCTTAGACACCTTAAAAATACATCACTAGTTAATAGATTGTATTAATTATTCAATATAAAAAAATCTGTTTATAAAATATGTTTTTAAAACATAAAAGACATCATTTTCTTATTTCTATATTTATGTTTTTTATTTCTAATTTTGAAAATAAAAAAACAAAATAAAATGCAACCAAACACATTTTTTTCCTCTGCTTCTCTGTTTTTAAAAACAAAAACAAAAATAATAATAAATAACAACAAATAGGCCCTTATTTAATCAGGGAATTTATGTCCTAAGTCTCATATTAAGAGTTAAACTTGGTCATAAGAATATCGAACTCCAAAGGAAGAATGTTAAGAGCTTGGTACATAATGTTGGCATTAGGAATGAAAATATATAGGGCTTTAAATTTGCTTTGTTAATGTGACATCATGATAATGTAGACTCTTATTCCCCTTGCCCTGCATATCTCATGAAATAGAATTTTTTCAACAAAGTGTCGATCTCAACATTAAAAGAAACTTTATAATTTTTAGACATATTGTTAAGAAAATCTTTAGTAATATTGATCTCAGGAAATTGACTAAGCAGATGGTCAAGAATGGACCTCTTTATAGTCAAATTATATATCTCATTTGATCTTTTCCAAGCTATATGAGGTACTTTCCCATCTTCTATTCTTGATGATATGGAAATGGTAAGCTTCTTTTTATTCATGGTGATATTGATATTTGTCATCTTTAATGCAAATTTCACATTATGCTTCCATTTCTTGAAGTTTAAACCAGTTAAAGTTTCAATAGTGATAATGTTATTGATAACAAAAAGGGTGATTGTATAACATAATGTATATTTCATCAGTACAAATATAGGACAAAAGTGTTGTAGAATGTTAGGACAGTTGTATATCCACTTCAGGCTATATCTATATATTAGATAGAGGAGCTACTTCTTAGAAGAGTGTTAAACAAATACTCATAGCTTCTTCTACCATGGCAGCTGAGTTTATAAAATGTTATAAGGCATCCAATTATGGAATATAGCTGCAAAATTTTATCACTAGGCTATGAATTATAAATTACATTGAAAGACCTTTAAATTTATTTTATGAAAATAAATTGACAGTGCCGTATTCTAAAAATAATAGGAGCTTATGAAAATCAAAACACATGAACATAAAGTTTCTGTTTGTTAAAGAAAGAATCCAAAGTGGTAAATTGTTTATAGAATATATTGGAACAAACTCTGTGATTACAGATCCGTTAACTAAAGGTTTATCACTCAAGGTCTTTCATGATCACCTAACTTATATGGGTGTTTTATCATTTAATGATATGTTGTTTTAGTGGAAGTTTATATCTTTAGATATTTATGGTTTCAGAAATTTCTTATGGATTTTTTATGATTTGATACTTCAATATAAAAGATTTTGTGAATTTATATTTTGATTTCATTCGATTTGATCTTATTAAGGAATAAGGTAGAACTAATTAAAAATAGGCATGTTAAGATTGCATGATATAAAATTTTCATACTACACATCCATACTTGATCCATGTCGTTGATTTAATTGATGTATGTGACTATTGATAGGTTTAATCACGATGATTGTGACGAATATCCCTTTAATCATGTATTGATATAATTGATGGACCAAATTACTTACAGATACTTTCATAATAATAACAATTTTGAACTCATAAAATTTATCATGACATAGAATTCTAAGGAATTTTGATCTTTAGTTACTTCAAATGGATGTTAAAATAACAGTTCTTAATGGTGACATTGATGAAAAAATTTATATAGAGAAGATTGAAAGCTTTGTTTCCAAAAATTCAAAGCAAATAGTTTGCAAATTAAAGAAATTCATTTATGGATTTAAGCTTCTCGTCAATGGTATTAAAAGTTTCATCAGGTTGTCATCTCGTTTGGTTTTAAGATGAATCTGGTTGATGATTTTGTATATAATAAATTCATTGGCAGTAAATATATTTTTCTTGTTTTATATGATGATGACATACTGCTTGCCAACAGCGATATAGGCTTATTACATAAAATCAAGAAAATCTTATCAAAGAATTTTAAGAAGAAAGATCTTAATGAAGCCTCTTTTGTATTAGGAATTCAAATGCATCGAGATTATTCTCGAGGTATTCTTAAGTTATCACAAAAGAACTATATCGAGAAGGTACTTAAGAAATTTAGCATATAGTATTGTAAACTAAGTGATACCTCTATAGCTAGGGAAGACAAATTTAGTCTCAAATAATTCCCCAAGAATAATTTAAAAACTAAAGAAATGTAGAAGATTCCTTATATTTCAGCTGTGGGGAGTTTAATGTATGTTCAGATATATACGGGTTCGAATATTAGATACATTATTGGAATATAAAGCAGATATTTGAGCAATCTAGAACTAGATTATTGGAAAGTAGCCAAAAGGGTTATGCAGTATCTTAAAAAAAAACAAAGATTATATGCTCACATATAAGAGATCAAATTAGTTAGAGATCATTGGGTATTCTGATTTTGGTTTCGCAGAATGTTAAAACAGTCGTATATCCACTTTAAGCTATATCTATATACTAGATGTGGACCTATTTCTTAAAAGAGTGTTAAGCAAATACTCATAGCTTCTTCTACCATGGCAGCTGAGTTTAAAACATGTTATGAAGCATCCAATTATGGAATATAACTGCGAAATTTTATCATTAGTCTGCGAATTATAAATTGCATTGAAGGACCATTAAATTTATTTTGTGACAGTACATTGACAGTGCTATATTCTAATAATAGTAAGAGCTCGTCAAAATCAAAACATATAAACATCAAGTTTCTATTTATTAAAGAAAGAATCCAAAGTGGTAAATTGTTTATAGAATATATTGGAACAAACTCTATGATTACGGATCCATTGATTAAAGGTTTATCACTCAAGGTCTTTCATGAGCACCTAACTTATATGGGTGTTTTATCATTTAATGATATGTTGGTTTAGTGGGAGTCTTTAGATATTTATGGTTTCAAAAATTTCTTATGAATTTTGTATGATTTGATACTTCAGTATAAAAGATTTTGTGAATTTATACTCTGATTTCATTCGATTTGATCTTATTGAGGAATAAGTTAGAGCCAATTAAAAATAGGCATGTTAAGATTATATGACATAAAATTTTCATATTACACATCCATACTTGATCCATGTCATTGATTTTATTGATGTATGTGACTATTGATGGGTTTAGTCACAATAATTGTGATGAAAATCCTTTTAATCATGTATTGATATAATTGATGGACCAAATTACTTACAAATACTTTCATAATAATAACAATTTTGAAATTATAAAATTTATCATGACATATAATTATAAGGAATTATATATATATATGTAGTACAAGTGTGGGATTGTCAAATTTTGTGATGAACTTGCATATATATATATATATATATATAATTACATATCATGGGCTATTAGAAGGTGTAACCTGATATTAAAAGTAATTTAATAAAGCTTTGAGTTATTGAGTCTAAATAATTTAATAAAGTATGATCCATAATATGTGTAGAAACCCTAATATTATATTCCTAATTTATGATAGGTAAATTGGGGATAGACACTATACATATAAATAAATAGTTATGGTCCCTTAAAGAGTAATTAAGATTTCTTTTCTTTCATGCTATTAAAAGAAAAGATTGATAATTTAAAAGCATCTTTTGAAAGATCAAGAATTAAAAGAGAACTGTATCATCTTAAAAACACGATTATTTCAATGAATTCAAATACTTTTTTGCAATTAAATTATTCTTAATAATTTGACATAATAAATTTTAGCCTTATGTTATGATTTTAATTGAATCTTACAGCGACTCCTCGTAAGAGGGAAATAACAAGTGAAATTGGGATGCAGAGGGGGGGAAATCTTCTACTTGTCACAAACAATCTTCGGATTCATGGCCAAAGAAATGGCTAATTTAATCTCATTTGTGCAAAATAATGTTATTTTGTGCTCCTCGTCGCGTGTGAAAATGTGACACTATTCTCACTGATCACACAAGGGCCGCATGGATCAATGAAGACAAATTGTGATAAAACAGGATCCACATTCCAAATCTTACTGGAAGTTTTGGGCACTTTCTTGTATCCTCTCAACTCATGGAGGTATGACTGTTCACTGTTTTCTTTGAAAAATAATGCTGACACATATCCTGATGCCATGCCCAAGATTGCAAGAGACGTCCAATATTTCTTTCACAATTCCTGTTTACTAATCAGAAGAATATTTCCACAGATTTTTTAAGGTTGGTAGCAGATATTACATATAATGTAAATACTCACTTGTGAAGGCGACCTGCAAGACAATTTAGATTTGTTAAATGTACTCAATTTTCACTGTAATAAACCTCAGGAATGTAAATTTTGTACTTAAATAAGGAATAGGATAACCAAAATAAAAGAAAATAGTCGTCCTTCCTCAAGTTTCTTGATTTTCTTTCTCCTTTCTCTGCAAAGTACTTTACTTACAAAGAAATCACGTTAACTGTTGCATTTAAAGTTCTTGAGCACATTGTTTATAGAATGAAATTACCAATTGAATTTTAGCCCATAATTACAGAATAGGGCAATTGTTCACTGTAAGAACTTGATTAGCTTTATTAGGGGCAATGATATTAGCAAAGATAGCCAGTGCTTCAACAAACGTGAATGAGCAAGACTGTGCCTTGATAGAGCTTCATAGGCACAAGAGTAGTCGGTTCCGTGATTACATTTCACGCAATATATTTTCCACCACTGAAACACATATAGCATAGGAGCCAGCAAACAGTTTCTCTTGGGAGTCCTAGAGCCCCACCAACGTCAAATAATTGCTAATTGTTCTTTTACACTTCTAGATTAACCCCACCAACTAATTTTAACTGTATAGAAGTAACTTTTTGCAGTACTTTCAGTTTAGTAATTAATAGTGGGGGCATAAACTCATCCATACTTTGCCTTGCACAATGTTGTATTTGTTGTGACATTAAATGAGATACATATTTTAGTTGCCGCCTTATTCACGCCCGTCCCTGCTTTGAAGGAATCTTTTGTCTTGGGGAACTTGTTGGACCAGTGTTTTAAAACCTGGGGCACATTCTTTACTTGGGATCTGAATTGGTATATTCTGTTTATGTGGTACTATTTAGTAAGGGGTTTTCTTTGAGTAAATGCTAACAGTTTCTCGAAAGGTCAAATGACAATTAAGGCTACAGAACTATATACCCTCCAAGTTTGGTGCCATGTAAGAAAACTCTCTGTATTCCTACTCAATATTAAAGTCAATTTGCTCTCATTCTCATTTTGATTTAAATATTCAGGTCAAGGTGGCACAAAAAATTATGATAACAAGCCATATTACAACAAAAGCTTTTAACGAATTTTGCGTAAATTCAGTGAATTGACTAAGAACGCATTATATACGCTAACTGTGTCTAGTCTTGTATATTTAGAAAATCTTTGACTCGTTGACCATCTATACATATTTTTTCAGCTTAAATCACGGTGGATATGGTAATATTCATTTGCTTTCTTACAAGTGGAAAGAAACAAATAGTAAATTAAACGACTAAAATGGCCATTTATACTTTGCGTAGAAAATAAGAATACTTAAAAGGCGCTATGAGCGGCAGATTGTGAATTTCAACGAGAAAAAAGAGTGGAAGATATAGAAAAAGTATGCAGGCGTCTACCAATAAAAGAAAGAAGAGATAGATTGGAGATTTTTCAGATACAAAAGAACAATTGACATTAAAACAAAACCCAAGATCGCACAACAATGTCCTCAGCAAGAGACAAAAACAGGTTGATTAAAGGGTAGTCAATTAACTAACTTTGCAGTGGCCTCATGCAAACAAAGGTCGACAGCATTAATCACAAAAATACACATGATTATGTTAGACATGAATAGCTGGGGAAATGGATCGACAAAGTAAATGGGAAAGTGAATGGAAAAGAAATATGAAACAATTTATACTGATTCTGAAATGTTTTTCTTTTTTTTTTCCCTTAATTTTTTCATCTCGAGTAAGTACTTTAATCATAAGGAAGTCATATATTGCACCCGAAGGTTTAGCCCCGAATATTTGACCCAAGGTGCATAGTTAATGGATGTGATCAGAAGTGCACTGGAAAAGATGTTGAATCATCGCCGAGTTTTTATTAACAAGAGAAAAACCCGTAATCGTTATTTTTAAGTACATCCATCTTTTATATTGACTATAACCATTTGGTATTTACTTTATTGTATTCGGTTTTTTACATTGAACACTCAGTCTCAGGGGTTAGCATCTCCAACATGGGGGACCAGCAACACAATTGTTACGGGACAAAAAGTGGAGTGACGTTTTAGGATTGGAAGAGGTCAACTCCAAATTATTGAGGATTCAGACAAGGACTGTCTGGTGGACACTTGGCATGCTTATGGAGTTTACTATTCATCAGTTACTTCTTGCAATTCAGACGTTTTACAACGTATATGCCATTTAACGAAAGCCCAGTTAATTTATTAAGGCAATTTAGAGGGAGTTGTTGAAGGGTAGTGGAGTCGAGGGCAAGTTAAATCTAGTAACCCTGTGCTTATGAGAATCTTGATCATCATGCATTAAGCCACCTTCTTCCTTATCCTGATGCGACTGTGTTTTAGGTGGTGGTTTATTGTATGATAAATTTAATGGCTACCTGGAAGTTGTTCTAAAGTAAACTAGGCGGTTGAGAGATTGAAAAGAGATGGAAGGTAGGTGACATTTCTTAATCTTTCATTCTCTAAACCTCTGAATCTAAAACATTCATGTCACTTATGCTCAGCACTCGGTCCAACCACATATGAAATTGAAGCAATTAAGCAATTGTTTATCTCCCAAAGTTTCAAGGTCAACGCAAGCTTAAACCTCTGTTTCATATATCTTGTCTAATTTATGAAAAGGGTTAGGTATCTACACCCTAATCAACGGCATCACAAATCTATGCCCTTAGTTTTGCAAGAATTAAGTAGATATATATAAACAGAATCCTTTACGTCATAATATAATTAAGTAGAGCATCTATTTCAATTAGGTAGTGGTGATATTGATGGTCACATTACCGAAATTTTTTTTTTTTTTTTTTGAATCGCAGTTTTCGTCTCATGGTTTTGATGCTAATTTGCCAACAGACGAGGATTTCTGTCACCTCTATTAGTTGATCATTTATTTATGTCTCTAATTCGATATTTTACAATAAAAAAACATGCAGAGAATTTGCATATTAAAAGTTTTGATGAATTTACCCTTTACTGTTATTTTATTATTTTCCTAATGCTACTCTTTTAATTCCTCTTAACATGTCAATAATGTATCATATTAAATCTAATTTCTTTCTCTTACTGATTTGGAACTGTAAATCGTAATTAGTAAACCTAGGGGCCAAAATCAGATGGATATGTTCATCCTAAATCTTTAAAGTTTGATATGGTTGTCCCAAACACTAATAGTCTATTTCGTATCAATCACAATATGTCACCTTAATGATTGACTGTAAATTTTAATATTACTGAATTTTAGGATGATTCTATAAAATAAGAAGTGTTGAAAAAAGATTCTGTGTTTTCAGGCCATATTTCAATTAATAAACTAACTTAAATCCGCCCTATATCATTTTATAACATATTGGTTATCTTAAATATAAAATTAGATTAATGATATATATATATATATATATATATAGTGCTTCTGATTTCTTAAAAGCTCGTCCTGTATGCTCTAACATAAATAATTATAAAATTAAAAACTAATACTTGAAATTTATAAAGTGCTTTGTCTTAAATCATTTCTCGGTATTCTATATATTAATATCATAATATTTTCTTACAAATATGAAGTTAACAGCTCTTAATAACTATTTATAATGCCAAAAACAAAGTTGATAGAAATGGTTTGTGAACATTAAGTATTACGTCAATAATTACTAAATCTGATGCTTTTCGTTACTTAGGTAAGTATATTGATTTTAATGTTTTCAAGACCTATATGGATATAATATGTTTAACATTATATCATTCAACTCTCTTAGATATTAAAAATCAATGTCAAATCCTATTAGTCATTAATCATTCAAAACGTAAATAAAAACATTATAATCTGTATATTTATTTTGTAAATATTCAATAAGCTTTAGGATTTGATGTTTTTTACTACTAAGGCATCCGACTTGTGACACAAGTAGAAAGATATCTAGGTAACATCGCAACTTCCATGTCCATTCCGCCTTTTCTTTTGCATGGGCTGATTCTCTAGAAAATTCAATCAAAGCCGAAAGTCAAGTGGTTGTGGAGTTCTCGTGAGCTAAAGTGATTATTGTTTGGGGGGGTCGATGACCAAAATTGATGTTGATGCTTCGCAAGATCTCCAGCATCAAAAGACGATATGATAAGGGTATAACTCAGAACAATCTATAATTTGAAGGTTTCTTAGTTTAAACTTTTGAAATTTATTTATCCATTATAAAATGAACACGATCTAAAGGATATTCAAAGGCTTAGGGAACTTCTTCTTTAAGAGACTGACATTAATTTAACATAATGAAGAAGCTATTCAGGTAGGATATCCCAATCATCTTAACTTAAACAAGAGCAAAATAATATTAAGTGCAGTTTTCTAGTTGTGAGTTGACTAGGAAATTAATCGAGAAAAAGAATGCAAGTATAACTAATAAAGAATCACTCTTCTTTTCTTATAAAATAGATCAAATTGGGAATACGATAACATAAACTTTGATAGGAGTAGTCATTATTATGGCTAAAATATGAACAATTGATAACATCATGCTTGTTAAGGTTTGTCAACCTTATAGCTAGAACTTGTAATTAAACAAGTCCAGTGTGAAGGTTTTCAATGGACAATGTGGGAAATGTTGGTTCACCAAATCTTTGTAAATCTCATGTGGACTTAAACTTCTTTAGTTGAAATGAGACAAAGCACAAGTGTGTTAAGGCGTCCGCATCCCAACAATATTCATTGACCACAACTCATAAGGGTTATCAGCTTTGGTCATTTGGGGGGTAGGATCTATACCATTTGAACGGGGAAAAAGATATATATTTTTTAATATTCTCTATTGGAATTTTTTGACATTGTTTAGCATAAAAATTACATATATTCAAGATAAAGGAAGCAAAATCGTGGTAGCTAATACTTGATTTCAATTGAAGAAGAAATTAACAAAAACAATATAATTGCTAGTGTGAGTTGGAAGATAGGTATCACATGGTGTAGAAAAGGAAAGGTCGTATCGACAGAAGAACTGCTTAGAAGAGTCTCACTCACTAGCTAATACTCGATGGTGCTATCTCACAATTAGTATGCTTCTCATTTTGTGTAGTACAAGAAACATTCCAGCTCATTTCTCTGAAGGATTTTCCTTCTTTTTTTTTTTTTAAGCCCACCGACTGATGTGACTTCAAAAACAAATCCCTCTTTGCCAATTGCAGCTATATAGGTTTTATTTTTCCGACTTATAAAAGCAGATGGAGGAAAAGCAATGCTGGAGGAAGAAAAAAAAAGCAAGAAGAGAGAAAAAAGACAGAGTCGGGGGCTTGTGCAGTTGTGCATGAGGCACTGGCTCCACATGTCACACTTGAATATGAGTAGATCACCACGTCTGTTTTGGCCACATTATTAACGTGATTAGCCTCACCTTCCCACCTTTAAACTACGCAAGTATTGGCTACCGGTACCGGGCTCGAAAAGATTTTTAAAATATATATATAGTGTGTTTCGTCCTTTACCCCTAGCATGCCGACACCCAATTTTATTTCCTACCCTTACACTAAGTCTAGACAAAAAAAACTTGGTTTAATTCAATTGATTGGTTTACTAATGTTTGTAGGGATCTGCTTTTTCCAAACTTAATGACCCCATTTTCCAGCATGAAGACTTTAGGTTTTGGCGGTGAACCTATAATTTCGTTTTCGCACAAACAGCATAATAAGAAAGTGAAAATTAGTATACGTGCAACGTGCATGTATATTGATTTTCGCGGTTGCTTGCTTGATTTTCTTTAACAAGAAGATGGTGAAATAGAAAAGAGCAAGAAGCCCTGCTGCCTTCTCCTTCTGTGATTGACATTAAAAGTGATAAGAGATTGCTAATCTATTTTGATAAGAATAAATTGAAAAGTTGTATCTTTTTAATTTAAATTTTAAATTTATTATTTTTAAATATATATATATATAATAGTATAAATTATTTTTTAATATGTGGAAACTTGAAGATTTCTATTTAAATTATATAAATGATCATACAATGTAATTATTGCTATTTTTTCGTATAATGACATTAAAATATACATCAAATTGATGTGAAATAAATATTTATTTATTGTACTATATATTATATTTGTGTTTAAAAGATGACTTAGAGGTTGTTTTGTTTTTTTTTTCTTTTTTAATTTTGGTTTCTTACTTTTTTAAACATAGAAACTGAAAAAAATAGTACAAAAATTAAAAAACAACACACTAATACAATATAGAAACAAAAAAATAACACAGAAACAAAAAAATACACAAAAATCAATACAAAAACACAAAAATTACAACTAAAAATTACAACTAACAACAATACCAAACGACCCCTTGACATGTAAAGTTATTTTAAATTATCGAGGAACTTAAGAATTCACAATATTTTATATTAGGATTAAAATTATTCAATGTTCTTGTGAATTGAAAAACTATCAATTAAATTCTTATAATTTTAAAATCATTAAATAAGTTTTTAAATTTTCAACTTATTTTTATTTGTTAGTCTTTCATTAATTTTGTCCTAAGTGAACTAATAGTATGTCATGTGACATGCCTACGGTGACACATTTTGAAACACTTAATAAGCCAAGTGACATAGGTGAATCTAATTTAAAATGCTAAAGACTTATTTGATCATTTACCGAACTATAAGGATCTAATTGATAGTTTATTAAACTATAAGGACCTAAATGATTTTAATCTAACTATTGAATTAATTTAATAATTAAAACATAATTTTTAATAATTAAAAATATGTATTATAAATGTTGTGTCTTTTTTATAAAATATACAAAAATTTTAAATTAAAATTAAAAAATAAATTATCTTTTACAAATTTAATATTTATAATATTACACATATATAAGAGTAACATAAATATATTTATCATGCAAATAATAGAGTAATAATTATTTTAAGTTACTCACTTTTTACGTTGATAATAGTTCGGTTTAAATATTCAATTCTAATTGAATCTTTAAAAGTATATTGAAACTTATTTGAATTTTAAATTTATTTAAACATGATTTAAATCATTAATTTTATATCAAAAATTAATTCAATTAGCTTTAAAAATTTTAGTTTAATTTGAAATTAAATTAATGGCTTAAATTGAATTTAAATAAAATTTAATTTTTTACTTTTTTCTTATGAAAGTTTTTTTTTCTCATATTCCTTATAAAGTTGAAAATGTAGTTAAAAAGTCTATATAACCAGTTTTATAAATGATTCACATTATTTCGAATGAAATTTTAAATACAAATAAGTTCTAACCTATTTTATTTAAATTCAATCAGAACGAATATAAAAATAGTTTTAAACCATATAAAATCATATTTAAATCAAATTACTATCATCCCTAAAGAATTTATGAACTTAAAATATTAGTAATGTATTATTTATACGATAAATATGCATATCTTACTTTCACACATATCTAATGTCACATATATTGAACTTGTAAAAGATAAAATATTTTTATGATTTATTTAATTTTTTAAATTTTAATTTAAGAAATTTTATACTTTATTAAATTGATAAAATATTTTTAAAATAAAACCCTTTAGTTACTAAAATTTTATTTTAATTATTAAAATTATTGATTAATTGGATTTAAAATTATTTAGGTCCTTATAGTTTGATTAATTATTAATTAGATCCTTATAGTTTCATATACTATCAAATAGGTTCTAAAAGTTTGAAATTAGTTTTACTCATTAGTCTAGTCTTATGTGATATGCCACATATTTTAAAATGTACAACATTGGCATGTCACGTGAACATGTCATTAGTCTACTTATTAAAAAATTAACAAAGGACTAACGAATGAAAACAAGTTAAAACTTTCGGGATCTATTTAATAGGTTTAAAACTATAGGAAACTAATTGGTAGTTTATCAAACTATAAGAATGCTGGATGATTTTAACCCTTTATATTATTTAGAACAAATCTTGTTTAAAAAACAACAACCATCCATTTTTCCTTTGTTTTTATAGTTGATTGTTTAGTTTCTAGAATATTACGTTTATTTTCTAGAAATATTGTTCTCCACCTATTTGAAATAAACGTTTTAGTCATTTTTCTAAAAACTTGCTTTTAATCATTAACTTATGAGTTAATGAAAAAAAATGATTTATCAACCCTCTGTCTGTTGGGTTGTTTCCGAGATGTATTTTCTTTCTACCAATGTGTCTGGAAAATTTAAATAAGTACTACATTTTAAATCCGGCACTCAAGTTTGCTTCTTCAATAGAGATGAAGAAACAAGGGAAAGAAGCAAGCCAAATCTATGGATTGTGGTTGCTCCATCCCTTAAAACGCGTCTATGGATCAAAATCCAATAAAACTCCATAGTAATAGATGGTAATTACAAACTTTTTAACATGTTTTAATTCACAATTCAATATTGCAAAGTCACAAATTCTCTATAGCATTAAGATTTCCTCCTTATATAAGGCCTTTACTTGTCTACTTCGCATAAATGTAAGTGCAAACACTCAAATACCTAGTGCTTTTGTCAAACAAAATTATGGATTTGACTCTAATCATCTAATCATAAGCATCACAACAAGGAAGGAGGGTCATTAAATTGCTATAATAGGCATCAGGATACCTACAAAATTATCTATCTTTTAGATTATCATAAACCAAGTCATACCAAATGCACGTATCCAAATCTCATAAACTAAATTGCACACATATTGCCACCACTTCACCTACTTTCTATGCTAAGAAGGCAATTACAATTTCTACATATGACTTTGATAAATTCATCTAGTACTAGGAAGTATTAAACAATTCATCTCTACCTATTAGTACTATTGTTAACTCAGGTTATACATCTACATGTCTCCTTTCCTCTTTCTCCTAATGGGTCAGTAATATTAGTACTTTATATCATATAACAGGTATTTCTACATTATTCTATACATTTAAGAAATATGCTTCTCTATCTGATATACAGAAAAGATAGTTCTTTTCTATTTGTTACTACTCCATTTATCATTGCTTTTGGAACTGTTAATCATATTTATACCTTTCTTTATCATTTATCTTAAACCTATTAGGATTCTTAAATTGTTTTTCTTATTTTTCTTTAATTATTGTCTCTTTTATGATTTTATGGAGAAGAATATTATTGGTAAAGGGCTTGAATTAGGAGGTTTCTATATTTTGAATGCTCAAGTTCCATGACCTGTTACTTGTCTAAGTTCCTTATCACTCCTTGAAGCTTATTATGGGTTAGAACATTCCTCATTATCTCTATTGAAGAAATTACATCCTCAATTTCCTAATATCTCCTCTTTATATTATGAATATTATCAATTTGATAAACATCATCATTTGCCTTCAATCCCTTGAATTATTAACTGGGTTAGAGTTCCTTTTTAATGAATACATTATGATGTTTGAGTCTATGTTTAATTGTATAAAAAATCGGGTTTCAATACTTTGTTACTTTTGTTAATGGGTTCTCTTATATAACTTAACTTTACTTAATGAAAATTATTCTAAATTATTTTCTTGTGTTAAATTCAAAACACAATTTAATGTCGCTATTTTAAATTTGAGTGATAATGTCAAAGAATATTTTTTTTACATTATTCCAATTATATATGCTCCAAAATGGCATCCATAATCAATCTTTATGTATTGAATTACCATTCCAAAATGGTGTTATTAAAAGAAAAATAGATATCTCTTGAAATTATTATAGCATTATTGTTCCAAATGCATGTTCCAAAACAATTTTGGGCCTTGTAACATTTTTTTTCTACTAAACCTTTGTTTCCTTTAGCACCTCAAACTTTTGGTAATACTTATTTTGTTTGTAATTTTTTTCCTCGTGTCACTAAGCTAGATCCAAAGTCTTTAAAATGTGTTTTTTTATAGGACACTCTTGTCTCCAAAAGAGTTATAGATGCTACTGTCCTACTCTCCAAAAATATCTTATGTCTGTTAATGTCACCTTATTCAAGCACCTTCCATTATTTATGCTTAATACTCATCCTTTAATCAAGTCAATGACAACCTATTCACGTATTAAATCAATTATCAAGCCCCTACTATTACTCCTCCACGTGATCTTAATATATATTTACCAGCATCAATTCACCCGTTGTATTCAAGATGACGAAACCATCCTAATATAAGTTCAGTACCTATCTCTTCTTTGTCATCGGATCCAATACTTAATGATTTTGATCTTCGTAAAGGTAAAAAATAATGCACTTATCATATTTCCTCTTTTATTTCTTATAATTGATTGTCCTCCACTTCCTATTACTTTGTTACTAATATGATTGAAATACATTAAGTTTTCATATGCATTTTAATATCATTTCAATCATATTTTAGTGTTTAAATGTTTAATTTATGTTCTTTTGGAATTTTCATGTAGATGTGATATTGAAACATAAATAAAAACTAAAAGTAAGAAGTTTGGAAGAAAAAGGAGCAAAATAAATGAAAAGAAAAGGCTTTAAGGAGTGGAGCAAAATTACTTAGTAAAAGACAACATTTAAAGGTAGTGACAAAAAGCTTAAATAAAAGTTTTCTAAGAAGCAAGCTAGAAGATGCAACATAAAAGCAAGACACAAAAAATAAATAGTTGGAATTTAAAAAAATAAAACAAGAAGAAAACAAAAAGTTTTTTCAAAGTAAAGCTTTCCAAGAGTGAGCAAAATGATGTTTTAAGAGAAGTGGACAAAAAGCTTTTAAATAAAAAAAAGTAAAACAACAGCAAATTAACAAAGGAGAAGGGACAAGTTAAGGAGCCACACACGCAACCTTAGGAGGAAGTGGACAAAACTTTTAAAAGCTTAAGAAGTGGACGGTTGAAAAAAGAAACAGAGGTTAGCTCTCCACTTACTAAATTTGGTAGCATATATATTAGAGTGGAGAGTGCTTTTCTTACAAGGTAAGTTATGGCTTGGAGCTTCCTTGAGGATGGCTTGGAGCTTGCCTTAGTGGAGCTTTCCATGAGCATCTTTTGGAGTTGTCTTTGGTCATTGAGATGCAGCAAAAGCAACATCCTTATAGCCATCTTTTGGTTTAATTTAGTTTTTGTACTGTTCCTTCTTTTAGCTTGTTTAATTCATTAGTTGTAGCTTTCCTTTTCATTTTCAATTACTCTTCTTCATAGTCTGAATGCTTGGTCATCTAGTTCATTAGTTTAATGCTTTCTTATGCATTAAATTTTGAGTTTTATGTTATTATGTT
>JAOXYD010000008.1:7903777-7914639 GCA_028565735.1 Pinacopodium congolense
TATAGGGTGATCAAGCCTAAAAATAATTCCTAATTCTTGGCATTCTACTAGAATCTCAAATCAACCTAAAACCAAAGTTACCAATCCCGAATAAGCTCAATTATATTCTCACAAATTTCATCCTTTCATCCCTTTAACATTTCCAAACCCCTAAAGGAACTAGCCACTCATGATTAAACTACCTAGAATAAAGATGGAATGAATATAAATCATATTAGAATAATAAAAACAAAATGAGGAAAATTGCAAACACTTAAAAGGAAATACAATTGAACACTTAAACTAATGTAAACTTAAATTAACTAAAATATTAATTAATTATTTAAAACCTAATCTAACATTTTAAATAAAAATTTCATGTTTAAAATTAAATTCAAACTAAATTTTAAATAAATTAAAACCTAAGAACATGCATAAAAACTAATTATGAAATAAAGATGAATCAAATACTAAATAAATAATTGGAACTATAAAAAAAATATAAAACCTTAAACAATTTAATACTTAATCAAAATTAATCTAAAATTAAAATTTATATTTGAAACTAAACAATGTATAAAGCTTAAATCAAAAGATAAAATAAAATAAAATAAAACAGAACATCAAACTCACCTAACAATAATCAAAATTCGACTATCTAAAAATTTAAGCAAATCAGAAAGTATAAGAAAAATAATTTAAAGCAACTTAAAAATTGAAAACCAAAATTCGGATAATCAATATGAAATGCAGCAGCAGGTGCGTTGTCCTCCTGGTCCGATCCTGATGCAGCTCCAGTCGAAGAGCTCGCCCAAGCCGGCTGTCCCTCTCAGCAGCAAGACCCACCCACTCGTCACCAGCAGCCAAACTTCCTCTCTGGTCCACACGTCTCACGCCTCTCCAAGCAAGCAACCAATGCCAGGACAAATGTCTCCCAGCAGAAGGCAGCCGTCCAAAGCACTCAGCCAAGAGACCTCCACGCCTTTGCTGCAGGTGCGTCACTGGTGTGGAGCTCACTAGTGCAAGCAGAAGGCAGCCACTCGTTCTCTGTCCCCAAGCAAACGTCCAAGACAGCAGCGCCAAATCCCACGCAAAGAGAAGCTCCAGCTGCTAGACTCCAAAAACCAAACCTCCGCCGCCAAGACCTACTCGGGATTCGTCCCCCCTTCAAAACTCCCAACCCTCCTGTTTTATCCGACTGGCACTCCTCTCCGTTTTTTCCCTATGCTCGTCGTTTTGCATTAAGCAAAACGACGAGTTTTAAACTGATTTCTTTTTTTTTTTCAAAATTGAGATAATCTTTAATTTTTGCTCTATAATTTGTCAAAAAGAAATATCTTGTTCATTAAACATAATACGACACAAATTAAGTATTTTTAAACAAATAATAAGAATGAAATTAAATGAATTAGTATGCAAAAAAATAATAAAATTCATTCCTATCATCATGTTAGAGTGAAGATTCTAGTAATTATCCATAACTAAAAGGAATCAATAAAGAGATTGTAAAGAAGTGTGGAGGTCTTCCTCTTACTGTTAAAACTCTTAAGAGTCTCTTGTGTTATAAGAGAAAGTAGATGAATGGAAGGAGTTATTAGATAATAACTTTTAGGACTTCTTGAAAGATGATGTTCTTCTTGTTTTAAGGTTGAGTTATCCTTACCTCTCATCACATTTGAAGCGAAGCTTCTCTTATTGTTCACTGTTTCCTAAAGATTTTGTGCTCTAAAAAGAGAAAGTAGTCTCTTTATAGATAGCAGAAGGATTTGTTTCTTCTAAAGAGAATAAAGAGAAAGTTGGTAATAGGTACTTGACGAGCTTGTGTTGAGGTCTTTTTCCAACAATTAAGTGATGGGTTCAACAACTTTGTGATGCATGATTTGATAAATAATTTGGCTGAAGATGTAGCTAGAGAGTATTATTTCAAATTTACTGGTAGTGATGAACACAATTTTACTAGCAAAGCTCACTATTTTTCGTGGGTTACAACAGGACAAGATTTGTCAGAGTATCTTCTAACTATTACCAAGGCTTAACTCTGGCACATGTTTTTACTATTATACCGTTCTTAGATGCAAAGGGAAATCACTACTCAATAGTTAAATCTTGATTCATTGAAAACACTTGAAAGACTCATATTGCTTTCCTTATCTAGATTTGAAGAACTATATGAGTTACCTACTTTAATTGGCTACTTAAAGCATTTACATTAATTGGATCTTTCTTATACTTCCATTAGACGATTACCAGAATCTCTATGTAATTTGTATAATTTGAAAAATTTTTAAGTTGGAAAAATGTTTAATGTAAATGAGTTTCCAAATTAATTGGGACAATTGGTTAATTTTTGCCATCTTGATATCAAGGAGACATCGTTGCAAGAGATGCCACCCCATAGAGTAAATTCATCAAGCTCCAGAAGTTAACTGAATTTTTTTATAGGAAATAAGGTGGGCATAAAATCTTTGGGATGTTAAGCACGCTCGATATGCTTATGAAACAAATTTAAATATTAAGAAGCATCTTAAGGGACTAACTTTAGAGTGTAAGGAAAGTATCAATGATACATTGCATGACAATGCTATATTAGGGAGCCTCATTTTGTTGTGGAAAAAATTTCCATATATGGTTATGAAGGTGCCAGCTTTCCAGATTGGCTTGGAGATTGCTCTTTCACAAAATTAATTTCTTTGGAGCTCGTTGGATGTCATCACTGTTTATACTTACCACAACTTGGGTGTATGATCTCTTTGAGGTATGTCATTATTAGAGAATTTAGTGAACTTGTGGTTATTGATGAGTTATTTTTTGGAAATTGCTCCTCTTCCTAATTGATGAAGACATTTTAATTGCTCGAGGTTTTGAAGTTTGTAGATATGCAAAGATGGGAAGAATGGTTGATAACTTATGGAAACAACTAGGTAGAACATGAAACTTTCCCTCTCATGCAACAGCTTGTCATAGAAAATTATCTTATGCTAAAAGGTGGTTTGCCTTCTCACCTTCCAACTTTGAGCTTCACTGCCAAGTGCTCCAAGCCTTGCTTCAATGAATTTCATAAATGGTATTAGAGAGATGCTGGTGATGGATTCTGACTGTCTAAATATTGACAAATTTTTTTAACTCTCATTGAGTTTACTTTTAGTTAAGGAAATGCATGTTCTAGGTACATCAGTAAAGTGCTTACATTTGGGGACGTTCCCAAAACTAAGAATTTGTAAGATTATCATATGCACACATCTGGAATCTTTCTCAATGCTCGATATGGCAACTCTTACGGATCTCATCTCCTTGTAATGATTACAACTTTTGGATTGTCCTAACTTTGTGCCTTTCCAAGGGCAAGTACTATCTGCTTTAAATCTGACAGAACTTTTATTACGGAATTATTCAAAGTTGAAATCATTGCCTGAATGTGTGGAAGCTCTTCTGTCTTCTCTTGTCAAGTTGTTTATATGTAGGTGCCCAAAAATGGATACATTTACAGAAAGAGGGCTGCCTTCCAAATTAGACTCACTTGTGATTTCTGATTGTAGCATATTGATTGCTCAATGCATGCAACGAGATTTGCAAAAGCTCCACCCTCTTTTGCAGTTCAATATTGGTCAATATTATAAAGAAATTGAGTGTTTTACAAAGGAGAGTCTCCTAAATTTTTTGTTATTTATCTTTCTATTTCAAATTTATCGTATGTGAAATCTTTAAACTACAAAGGGTTCTATCAATTGGTGTCTTTAAAAGATTTGGTCATATGCTGTTGTCCAATGCTTAAGTCACTGCAAGAATTAGAGTTTACTTCCTCTCTTGCTTCTCTCTGTATTTGGAATTTGTCAAATATGAAACCTATGGACAAAGGAGGATGTTAAGAACTCGTTAGCTTAGCTAAAGAATTGAAGATTCAACATTAGAACTAGCAAATGGAAAATCATAAAGAGTATATATTTGAGAGTGAAGTGCCTTCTTCTCTTCAGGAAATTGTGCCACTGATTCAAGTGGCTAATGAGGTGGAAGGCACGAATCATAGAATTCCATTTCTTTGTAAGTTTAAGCAAAACCTTCTATTTCATGATATTTTGAAGATATATGTCCATGGCTTTATATAGAAGGCTATTTCGAAATGTTCTATTATCTCTGAGTTAGTTTCTGACACTTTAACAATTTGTTTGATAATGGGTTTCCATATGTACGTCCTTTTGTCTATATGAATACATATAATGACTCCTCAATCAAAAGCAGCTTAGTTATTTTTACTGAAGTCACATTTGGCTTGATCTCTAATGTTTCTCTAAGATTCATCCCAAAATTATCAAGAATTACATTTAGTTCTGTATGTTTTTTTTTTGGCATTCACACCTATTGGGGTTCTGTAAACTCGACATTGTGCATTTAATTAGTTGTATCTCTATTTTCTTACCTATAAAGGAACATTGCAGCTTTTTACATGCAAATTTCTTTGTGGGAATATGTTAAGGTGCATAGGAGTTCATATTATATTTATGTGTTTGTGCTCTATTCTAGAAGCATGTTTGTCACTTTTTGTACTAGAGAAGTTCTATTAGAGCTTTATTTTTGCATATTGATAATGTAATGCTTCCTTTCCATATTTCATGAATTTAAGTTATAGGGAATCTGTTTGTCCTTTATTTATAGTGGTTTACACAACAGTAAATAGCCTTCCTTTCAATGGCTTACCTGACCTTTAGTGACGATAGCTAAGGGCCTGTTTGAAAAGGTTTTTGATTTTGGATTTGGTTTTTATATTTTCTAAATACAAAAATCAATAAAGAACATCACAGAAATCGAAAAAAAACACTATAATACAGCACAAAAATTAAGACAGACAACACAAAAATCTATAAAAATACACAAATCATAATACAAAAATATAACATCCACAACCAAAAACCACAACTAAAAGCTCAATCAAACGGCCCCTAAGAGCATGCTTGGTTTTATTTTAGGATTTGGTTTTTGGTTTCTGTTTTTGTAAATACGAAAATTGGAGAAAATAGTACATTAAAAAACTAATACGGTACATAAACTAAAAAAACAAAATAGAAATTAAAAAACACACAAAAATCGATGAAAATACACAAAAAACAGAAAATAAAAATAGAAAGTTGAACTAAACGAGCCCTTAGTTTATCAATAAATGATTTTTAAAGCTAACCTGCAAAGTAATTGCAGTTCCATGGTTATTTTGCACCTGAACTTACTGCATTTGACTGAATGAATACAAATTTTCAGATAAGGACATGTATGGTATATTCTATTGGATGTGAAGTCCCTTCTCTCTCTCTCTTTCTCTTTTTTTTTTAAAGAACAAGTAAGCGGAGATTGTATCAACATAAGGCAGATTAGTTATGATCATAACATCATCCAACATGATTATTTTTCAGGCAGGTTTTTTGCTTTTTGAGGAGCTCATTCGTTGGATCCTACTTCTGGTGGAGAAGGAGTTGTTGAATTCAAGAGTTTGTTGTTTTAGTATCTTGAAAGGGTAAGAAGTAGTACTCCTCTCTTATCCCAAACAAATTCAAAGAGGGAATGTGATTAGAAATTCCTTTTGATTGAATGAACTTAGAAGTTCATCAGAAGCTTTTGGAAGATAGATTATTATTTGAACTATTAGGTTTTGCAAGATAAAATTATGTTGTTTTGTGATTTGACAAGAGATTATGATAGGCTCTAAATAAGTATACGTATAGCAGAAGGAAACTAGAACTAAATACTACGATGGAAATGTAATCAACCCAACTATTACACAGTTTATTTTATAGTTTACATAATACATGGGGATTGATGACATGTTCTGAAATTGTTAGGGAAATAACAGAATTTATTAGGGATAGGGCAGAGGAGTTATATATAGGCTGCAGAGGGAATATGTAGGATATGGAATTATTTTGTTGAAAACCATGTATTTGGGATAGGAGGCACCTCTTGAAAGTTCCTAGTGTTCTTATATTCTAATCCATCAATATATACATATTTTCCTTACTTGTTCAAAGTCCTATTAATTTGGTATCAGAGCCAATTTTCAATCCAAGTTGGCTATTCCAAAAACTTAGATAGAGTCAAGGATGAAAAGAATGGAGTCTAGATTGGAAAATGTTAAAGGGAAGCTTTCAGTTATCGAAGATAAACTTAGTAACATGATCATCAACTTGTATACCCCAACATCTCAAATGGTATAGAAAATTGATGAATTTTTTAGTACATTCGCCAAGAATCAACAATCTATAGGGAAGCACGCTTCTGGTGGTAAGGCTAGGGGACATTGGCTTACTACAGACCAGGTGGAAAACAATGACTTAGAACTGGTTGATACAGCTGAAGCTTCCATTGCGGTAGCCTTTGAGAACGAAAATTCAGAAGAAGATGGGATGGCGGTGGTTGTATTGGAAGATGAGCTTGATTGGAAAAGTGTAGTAGAGAATAAGAGAGCACTAGAAGTTGATAAGGCTATATTGGAATTAAAAGAGCCAAACAAGCTAGTGGTAGTAGCTGAACAACAGATGTTAATTCAAGAGGTGGAGTAGTGGAACTAGTACTAATAAATGAAGATGCATTTCCAAACATGGAGGAGCTTGTATTTGAAGGCATTCCACTAGACGAAGGTAAAGCAGAGCTCATTGTTGTTGTGCAAAACGAGGATGAAACAAAAATAGCAATGGTAGAAGGTAGAGTAGTGTTGGCCGCCGACAAACTTGCTCTAAAATGGACAGAGTAGAAATTGTTTTGAAGAACGATGTGGTAAGGATTGTTGTTGGTGTTGATGAAGTCACCTTAAATAGAGATGGACTCGAGCTTAATGAAAAAGATGATGTTAAAGGTCTTGTATTAGTCAAAGCTTCTCCAAACAATGGCATGGAGCCGAAGGCTGTCATAGAAGCAATGTCAGCAGGATTCAATGATGACAACGTAGCCGCAAAAGGTATTGTGGCGGAGTTTGATGATGAGCTAAAGCTAAAGGGAGATTGGCTAGAATTGACCAACTCAAATGGGGAGGAGAACAAAGAGGTAGACGTTAAGGATGAAAAGGCAGACATTGTAGTGTTGGTTATGTTAGTGGTAGGATTGGAGGAGTTGGTGAAGACAAATGAGAATGGAGAGGATGTTGAAAAGGAGGAAGAGCTAGGGTTTGCAGATGAAAAAATTGTGCTTAGCGTGGTGGCTTCGAATAGAGAAGTGATAAATTCGAATGAGAACACCAAACTTGGAGAAGCTATTGAGCGAGTAAGGTATGGAAGTTTTTTTAGGGAACCTACCCGACCCGGTGAGTGTTGGAGGTCCATGAGGAGACCCAACTTGTTTGGACCCCAAAACATATCCGAACCCTTCAACAAATAGTCTCTTGGGCCCTTGACTATGAACTCCAACCCACTACCCATTTAAACCCTAACCTACAGTCTTTGATCACTTTTGGTGGAGGCCCCAGAAGACTCAAGAACCACCCCAACGTCAACCATAACCCACAGACTACGATAGCTTTTATCGAAGACATCGGAAGACCGACTAAACAAACTACCACCATGGCCACCTTGAGGACAAGGGTAAGAAATTTATCTAGGATGATGGAGAACGTGAGCAAAGTGATGCTTGATGGCATTGGTGGTGCCATTAAGTCACTAATGGCACCTGTTGTTCAGTCTTAAGTAGCACATAATTTTTTATTCACAGCTCCAGGAGAGGTACTCGTGGCCTCATTTGATGCTGTCAATGAGATCATGGAAGTAGCAAAAGTTGCAAAAAAAGGAAGCTTTATCAGAGATTACTAGTGCCACAACTAGTATGGTGACTACAAGTTTTGACCTCGATTGGCTTTACGTCATGGGTCGGTTATGACAAGATGCAGAAAACAGAATATTACTTGCCAATCTTAGGATGAGTTCAGCCCAGAGACCAAGGATTCTTATAGTCAAAGATAAGTTAGATGCTTTAGGATGCAAAAATATAAAGAGGCAAGATCGTTGATGTTGAAATGGAATTAACACTTGCAAAGAGTCAAGGGCATCTCACGTATAAGCTAGCACGAAGTGGGTCTTCTTTGGGAAAAAAGTTCCTTATAATTATTGGAGTTTATACTGGATTTAGTAGTTGGCTAAAGAGAAACTAGTTTAGAGGGTTAGGGATGCCTAAAGGTCATGCCTTTAAAAAAACCTGAAGAAAGAGGAGTGGCGATTTGTTTTGTGATTAGTAGAAGTGCTAATAGAGGTGACAACCTCCAAGGAAAACCTGTTGGAGTTTTAGCTAAATCATCTAGAGCTATAACCGTGGAGGACAAGGATGTGACGATTTGTACTAGGAAGTCCATGACTAACCATCTTCTTTCTAGGAAGCAATTTGTCATTGATGTTCTTCATCCAAGAAGGGCCAACGTTTCTAAGGCTAAATTGAAAGAGAAGTTGTCAAGTTTGTATGATGTGAAAGGCATCAATACAATCTTCATTTTTAAGTTCAAGACTCATTTTAGAGGTGTCAAATCCACCGGCTTTGGCCTGATTTATGATACAGTGGATAATGCAAAGAAGTACGAACCCAAGTACAGGCTCATCAAGAAGGGACTTAATACTAAGGTAGAGAAGTCAAGGAAGCATGTGAAGGAGAGAATGAACAAAGCAAAGAAGATGTTGCCATATGATGATTCTGGGAAAAAAATATGGAGGAAGTACTTATGGAAGACTCTTATGGACTTAAGGCCTGAGCCTTATGAATTTATCAATCCATAATTCCTTAATTTTCCACCTTGAGGACAAGGTGAAAGTTAAAGCGAAGGGTATTGATAGGCTCCAAATAAGTATACGTATAATAGAAGGAAACTAGAAATACTAGGACTGAAATGTAATTAGTCTAACTATTATACAGTTTACTTTTTAGTTTACATATTACATGGGGATTGATGATACGTTCTGAAATTGTTAGGAAAATAACAGAATTTGTTAGGGGTGGAGCAAAGGAGGGATATTTAAGATACAGAGGGAATATGTAGGGTATGGAATTATTTTGTTGAAAACCATTGTATTTGGGAGAGGAGACAACTCTCGAAAGTGTCTAGTGTTCTTCTATTCTAATCCATCAATATTTACATATTTTCCTTACTTATTCAGAGTCCTACCAGCTTCCAGGTAGAAGAGGTCTTAGATGTGCATATTTCTAATGAACTACAAATTTTTGTGATAGTAGTATCTTGTATATCCTAGACCTTCTTTAGAAATTTCAAAAGTTTCTTTGCAAATCATTGTCACATGTCAAAAAGTGGCAATAATTTAAGTCAAGCTATATCAATTTCACTCCTCAGCTTTTATGTTACTCACGTTATAAGAGGGTCAAAAAGATTTCAAATACTGGAATTCCCTTCTTAGAGATCTAGTTTCTTCATGTTTCATAGGAAACATCTAGGTTTGTTGTATTACCGATAACATCCTGTATATGGTTCAATGATGAGGAGACGAGCAGTTGATCATAAAATTACTCTTGCTTGTACTGAAATATTCTTTTGCTGCTTGAGTTACTTTATGCTATTTTCGAATGAATTGCAGCACAATAGTTCAACATTGATCAGAAACGTGAGAAGTGGTGATGCACAAGAAATGTAGAGCTTCTATCAATTTTACTACATAAGATTAATCCAAGCATTGCAAGATGCTTGTGATGAAGCAGGCTCATAAATTACATATTTAGCAATTATATTCATATTCTGCAATTCCTATCCATTTCTCATGTTGACATCTCCTTGTAGATGACTAAGGCATATGGAACAGCTACTGTTCTCTTTGAGATTTTGAAGGTTGTTCATATGACACAGACAGTTGGGATTGATATTGTAAGAAAAACTTAGGACAAGATATAATCACATAGATTATAAACAATTGGATCATGACATATGCATAATTAACAACAATCACTTACTTGGATTGATGTCTTGAATTCTATCGATTAGAGAATGCAGAAAATATTTTTTATAGATAGTTTTTGTGCTTTGGATTATTATCTTATTATCATTTTGAATTGTAAACACCTTATACAGGTAATTAAAAATATTAACTACCCTTGGTGGTTAATACATGATCAATGGCAATAAACCCCTCATGGGTCTATTTTTCATTCATCATCTCCCACTCACACATGATGGATTTTTAATCTCATTAAAACTCTGCAGTTCTCATATTTGTCTAATAATCAGTATGACCAGCATAGGATGATAGCACATTGCCATATATCTGTTAGGAGTATATGATATCTCGATTAATAAATTGATCCTAAGACTTATATGTCCTTGAGTAGACATTGTATGCTATACCCTAGTTATATCTCGCATTTGCACTTTCCCTTGATCTCATTTATTTTCTTATGTCATGACTGCATTCAATTTTTCTATTAAAGAGATAATGACCACCTATGAATACTTTTTATGCAAGTCAATGATCTAACTTAAATGACCTTCCTCTGTTCTCAATTTTCTTTTGAATTAAATTTAATTTACTTTCCTAGAGTTATTCCAGAGGATCACATCTTGCATGATCTTTTAGCAATAACCTAAAGTAGCAAACTTTAAATTCAATTCTCAAGAATGAGACAAGAGTCATAAGGATATATGATGAAGTTCTTCTCAACCTCAAAGGTCTCACACAATTTAAAATGAGATCGTGAGACTTACATTAATCCCTGGTCATTTTTGCATACATGGTACGAGTCATATGCTACGATATTTACCCATTTTGTTTAACTTGAATGTCTTTCATCCAAGAAATACCGTACAAATAATAGTTCAAACTTACTAAATGTTTAATTTGAGTTCGTTCATTTACTGTAAAATTTTTAGAACTCATATATGGAAACTTAGGACAGATACAGTGATAACTAAATCACTTTGAACCAAT
>JAOXYD010000008.1:7914739-7957528 GCA_028565735.1 Pinacopodium congolense
AGGCTAAAAAAACAAATAGTTTCGGTGTATTTGTCATCAAAAGACATTTCATCAAGGCCACCGACAAGAATGGATAGAAGAAATCCTTTTAATAAACATTATTGTTGCTTCTTGGAAATTTGTTACTGATCGAAATCATTTATAAAAAGACGACAATGCCTTCTACTTTTCATTATTTTTTTTTCTATCAGTAATAGATTAAAACAATTTCGGGGTTTTGTTTTTCTTCTTTAATGTGAGTAATTCAAGGACCGGATCAAGTTTGGTTGTCATCCATCATAACTGAAGATTTTCAATGCTTTGAAGTTCTACCTCACCTAGGATTGCTTTGATATACACGTTAATTATGTCCACAGAGATTAAAAAAATCTTACATTTGCTTTATTAGACCCTCAGAGTCAAAGTTTTTGATACCATTTTTTCATAAATGATTTGGGTTTGGGTACGAAACTGCCAAAGTGACTTCCCAACGCAAATATCTCAAATTGATAAGACGGCCAAAAAATTAATTTAGACAGACTATAATTAAAAAAATCCAAAATCGAACTTGTATCTAATTAAATAAAAGTTGTCAGAAAAAAAAAACTAGACAATACTTGTTCGTAAACTATTATTATTAATACCTTTCCAAATTAGTCATAAAAAAGAGTTTGTATATTTTAAAATTCACAAATGAAGAATAAGCAGTTTGTTTTTTTTTAATTTTGTTGTAGTATATATTTGAAAGTACTGGATATGTTCTACCTTTGTTTTATTATCAATACGTTTCAGTGGATAAAGTCACAATTTAGATGGTATTTGTTTTAATTACTATTGCTATCATCAATTTACATGTATATTTTTCTAACAAAATTTAAAATTTTTTGGTATTCATGTAAGACATTGTATAAAATTAAAATACTCCAATAGTCAAAAGTAATTAAATCTAATAGACTAGATATGATTTGGTTCAATTTGTTTTAGAGTTATACTAAGTTAGCTTGGTTTGAATAAAAAAGAAAACTTCATGAAAATAAAGTTAAAATTTTAGATTTGGACCAAATCAAACCATTTTTACTTACTTCTAATATTCAATGGTTATTAATATAAAGTAATTTGATATGGAGAAACATATCTAAAGCATATTTAACCTTCTTTTTAATACATATGTAATGCATCTTTTTTTTTTCATTTAGTGATTTGTGATACTTTTATCTTTTTCTTCACCATTATTGAAAGTGGTTTAATGGAAGGGGAAAAAGAATATTCTTTTTCTCTTTAATGGAGTTTGAACTTTTTTTTAATACAAAGAAAGATAAAGAGAAGGTTCAAAGCGAAAATTTTTTTCTCTTCTTTTAAAGAGAATTATGATGCTATTTTATACCCTAATTACACACTAAGCTTGATGCAATTTTTTAAAACAACAAATAGTTTGTATTTATTTTTTTAAAGTTCGTATCAGATAAAATTTTAATTATATATAGTAATCTATTAGTTAAATATTTTCAATAAATTATTTATTAAATTACTGAATTAAAATAAAAAAGTAAACGAGTTGACTTGATATATTGCGAGTGATTATACGTTTAATTTGGTATAAAGTGTGCATAATTGTTTGTATGTATACATAGCAGCGTCTTTCGTGGCAATCAGTCGGTGCAGACATTACAAGTTTAGGGACAGGCAATGTGAGGAAATTAACCGAAGCAGGCGATAAAAACAAAGTTGGACCACTTAAAAAGCTGCAGCCGCGGCATAACTTCTTTTGAGTGACACGTAATCAAATTTTTACTCTCACCCATTGTAGGTCCTAGTTTTTGACCCTTCATCACTCCACTGCTGCACTTGTAGGCAGTTAATGCCATCATCATCGTCGTATCATCATTTAAATCAGCCAAAATGTGGAAGTCCTGAATCCAGTACTCTTCTGGTTTAATTTTGTACTAATAACTTGTTTTCCTTACACAGTTCTCTTTTGTCAAAATTCTGCTAAAAATCATGTAATTATTTGCTATCCTGTGTAAATGAATGATTAATGATATTCTACTATGGTAATTGTTATTAAATACGTAAAATGTTTTCAAAATTAATTGGATGCTAAGCCTTGTAATCCGCACCGATTTTTTCTTTTCCATTGATATTACTGAAATCTTGCCCTTCACAACCATAAATATAATTTATATATACTGTGAAGTAAGATTAACCAATAGTAAACCTCAGTGAAAATGAGAGAGATCAAATTCCAGATGGGGCCAAGACTGACAATAACAAATCAGTCTTCTTCTTTTTTTCCTCCTCTCTGTCTATATTTACTGCCCTTCTCTCTCGCAAAAAGCGTACACATACCTCTTTCGCTCTCTCTCCCTCTGCCTCATTTCTATATCTTCTCTGCTTCGTGTTTTCGAGCAAGAGAGGAGGCTTGGCGACGGCGGGAGAAGAGGTTTTCTGATTTTTTTCTTCCTTATCGGGAACAATAAGAGAGGGAGAGACTGGAAGTTTGCTTTTACTATTGTTATCTATTTCTTTTTCTTTTTTTTGGGTACGTATTACATAACAAGAAATTCTAAAGAAAGACAACTCCATTTTGTCTACATTGTTATCGATCCAAAACCCATATCGGGCACATTACTGTTCTCGTGTTGCGTTCTTGTTTTTCAGCTGAATTAGCGTTTATACATTCCCTTATATTCCTCTGTTTTCCTCTGCTCTCGTTCGATAGAGAGAAACAGAGATGGCTGAAGTATCACCGAAAATCATAATACCAGACACATATCAGCTGACAAGAGACGATCTCACAGGCCATATAGCACTCATTTGGGACCTTATCAAAGCTCCACTGATTGTTCCCCTATTGCAACTTGGGGTCTATGTGTCCTTAGCCATGGCGCTTATGCTCTTCGTAGAGAGACTTTACATGGGCATTGTGATTATCCTCGTGAAGCTCTTCTGGAAAAAGCCCGAAAAGCGTTACAAGTGGGAAGCCTTGCAAGAAGATTTGGAATCTGGTAGCTCGAACTTCCCTGTGGTTCTTGTTCAAATCCCAATGTTCAATGAGAGAGAGGTCTTTGTTGCTCTCTTTTCTAGTTTTTTTTCTTTGATACATATATTTTGTTCTGATTCTAGTCGTTTCGTTTACTCTTTGGTATTTCATTTATGGGTTGTGGAGATTAGTCGGAATTTGCATGCTTTTTTCTTGTCTCTCTCTCTTTTGTTTGCTCTGGTTTTGTAATGATTATTGTTTTCTAAAGCAGGTTTACAAGCTCTCTATCGGTGCAGCTTCTAATCTTTCTTGGCCAGCGGATCGTCTTGTGATCCAAGTCCTCGATGATTCAACTGACCCCGCCATCAAGGTACTCGAAACAAAAAGCCAAAAAACTATTGTCGTGTATGCAATTTTGAGGCATTTCCTTGGCATTTTATGATGCTTTACCTTTTATCGGTTCCATGTCTCATTTTCAAATAAAAGACTCCAATCCAAATTGACTATTTTTCTGAGCTTGGTGGGTTTCTGGTCCAAAATAGACTTCACATCACTGGAGAAGCCAAATTCCTGATTTTTGTTGCTCTTGATATATTAAAAAACATGCTCATTTTTTCTCGAATGAAATGATATGTTTGCAGCAAATGGTGGAGTTGGAATGCCAGAGGTGGGCAAGTAAAGGAGTCAACATAACGTACCAAATCAGAGAGAACAGAACGGGTTACAAAGCTGGTGCTCTAAAAGAAGGGCTGAAGAGAAGCTACGTGAAGCACTGCGAGTTTGTTTGCATCTTTGATGCCGATTTTCAGCCTGAGCCTGACTTCCTCAGGCGCGCCATGCCTTTTTTGGTCCACAACCCCGACATTGCCCTTGTTCAGGCTCGCTGGAGATTTGGTAAGTCCACTTACTTTCCCACTAAACCCTTTCGAATTTCTTTTAACGTAAACACTGTATGCTTATTAAACCCAATAATTACCTTAGTCATTAATAGAATTAAGGAGTGTCGGTGGTCTAGTTGGACTGCGTGAATATATATTTGACGGTGAGATAAAGAGTGGTGGTGCATCAGGGGCGTCGCGGGGGTCCATTTGAAACCCACCGATCGCGGAATGGAACCCCATCTTGTTCACTTCATCCCGCCCTTTGATTACAAACTTGGCAAGGCGTAGTAGCCGTCATGGAGCCCACATGCCAAAATTAGAACAAAAAAATTGTAAATGAAACGTAACCAATGCTGAATTAAGTACTCATAATATTACATCTTATTTATCTTTCAATTAACTTGCAAAAGTTGTTGGTAAATAAGGTGGTTATCACAAGGAATTTATCTTTGTCGAAGTTGGGACTTCTTGTCAACCGACCGACCCTTGTCCTCAGGTTATAAGCGTGCAACTTGGCTTATTATCCGGGGTAGTTTTGTCTTTTTAGATAAATAATGGCAGTTCCTGTGATTTCTTTCATCATCCAATTCCAAACCCCCCCGTTTGTCCGGACCACGTGGCCATCATCTTTTTGGGGTCTCACGACTCTCACCGCAAAGTAAAAGGTTAAGGTGGATGAGGAGGGTAAAAGTGTCATTTCGAATTTCACTTCCCCTTCCTTGTCACGTGCTGTTTTTGGCCTTTTTCACCGGTAAAGCTATGCTGGTGGGACCGAAGTTTTAATTGCCGACACTTCGTTAGTATGTAGTTATACAGGAGGCACAAACTGTAATTTATCGTGTTAATTGTTTTTTTTTTTAGTTTCCAAAAAATATATTTAAAAAGAGATTGAAAAAGAAAATAAGTACCAATATTGGACAAGAAACTTCCACGTGTTCCGTTGATGTGGCAAAACTTTATTTAACTCGAATGAAGACAAAAACTCAAAGAAGACAAGTGTAAGTTTGAAACCAAATTTAGAACGTTGTTCATTTCGCATCCAATCATGTTTAATCAAATTGAAACCTTATTTAAAGGGATAATAATGATGGGGGTGGTGTTTTGTGCAGTGAATGCAGATGAGTGCTTGTTAACAAGAATGCAGGAGATGTCATTGGATTACCACTTCACTGTGGAGCAAGAAGTTGGATCAGCCACTCATGCCTTCTTTGGTTTCAATGGTATTATTCCTAGTTCTTTTTTCTTTCTTTTTTTATTATATCCTTACACCTTTTCATTTTGTGTGTGTTTTTTTTTTACTTTATCTCTAATTGACCAGAAACTTGAACAGTTCCAATGAAAGTTAGTGCTCGCGTCATGCAAACTACCGTAGTTGTTAGGTGACACGGACTTGTTGAATTAGAGTTATCATTATTACGTTCATTATGACCATCATTTAAAATGAAAGATGGGTTAGAAACAAATCCAAGTTTAGCAATTTGCCAAAAGCTGTTACAGAATTTTGGTTGTAATAATGCTATGAACTTCGCATGTCATATCCATGATAGTTTCAGAACATTATTATGACTATTCGTAGATATTGACAATGGCCTTTTAATATAGGGACTGCTGGGGTGTGGAGAATTGCTGCCATTAACGAGGCCGGTGGGTGGAAGGACAGAACTACTGTGGAGGATATGGACCTTGCTGTCCGAGCTAGTCTTAGGGGCTGGAAATTTCTTTACCTCGGTGACCTACAGGTACCCAATTACCAGTGGTCACATAAACAATGTTACTTTTTCTATGTAGATCCTGCATCTGTTGACGTATTCAATAAAAAGTTACTACGATGGTAAAAAAAAAATAAAGAAAGGAAAAAAGTAAAAAAGGGAGTTCAATCAGTTTGAAACTGTTGAACTTTTCTCAACTCTTATATTTTTCTTAACTAAGCAAAAGTATTATAGGGACAACTTTTGTTTCATTAATAATTGACCTGCAATTAATTTTAACTTGTTTTGGTAGGTGAAAAGTGAACTTCCTAGTACTTTCAAAGCTTTCCGGTTCCAGCAACATAGGTGGTCCTGTGGTCCTGCTAATCTTTTCAGGAAAATGGTTATGGAGATTGTAAGAAATAAGGTTAGTATGTCCAATAGTCCACTAAAATTAAAACTCAAATGTATCAGATATTGCAATTTGTCCATATTACATTCTAGATTTGTGAATTTGACCGGTTCATCTGAACATTTCAGAAAGTGAAATTCTGGAAGAAGGTCTATGTGATCTACAGCTTTTTCTTGGTTCGCAAGATCACAGCGCATATGGTGACCTTTTTCTTCTACTGCGTTGTACTTCCATTGACCATTCTGGTTCCTGAAGTATCTGTTCCAATCTGGGGAGCTGTATATATTCCTTCCATTATTACCATCTTAAACTCTGTAGGAACTCCAAGGTGTGTTCACGTTTATCTTTTTTCTTTGTTGCAATTTGTTTTTGTTTGTATCTGGCAAGTTTATTTACAAAGATGTTCCTGAATTTACAGGTCAATTCACTTATTGTTTTACTGGATTTTATTCGAGAATGTGATGTCCTTGCATCGAACTAAGGCAACATTCATTGGCCTATTGGAAGCTGGACGAGCCAATGAATGGGTCGTCACTGAAAAGCTTGGAAACACACTTCAGAAAAATGCAGAGGCTGCCAAGAGCAAATCTAATATCAAAGCCCCAAAGAAACGTCGATTCACTTTCACTGACAGGTAAAATTTCCTTTACTACGATATGATCCTCTTAAGTGATCAACTTTTAACGGTTGCAATAGACACATGTTAATCAATTTAACTCCAGAATCCAATGCTGAAAAAAGGTACGGGAGAAGTTTCTTCTGATAAACTAGAGTTTGGTGCAGTAGAACAAGTGGGACTAGGGACCACAAACAAATCCAATAATCTTAGTTATAGTAGTTGAGAATCTTTATCATTAACAAATACTAAAAGGAGCCAGAGCTATTATTAAATGGATTTGTTGCTGATATCAGTTACAAGGAGACATGAATCCTACTCTTCTTAACCCATACATTCAAATTCAAATATATTATTAGAATTTTCAGTTTTGGAAATATTCAAATTCAACTACTACCTACTAAAACCCACATTTCAGTTCTGTATGTTCTGTTTGTTTAAAATTTTATGTTCAAATTCTAACATTCTTGTTTTGTTTATGCCGTTGATTAACAGGCTCAATCCTCTGGAGCTTTATTTTGCAGCATTCCTATTCTTTTGTGGATGCTATGATTTTGTTCACGGAAAGAACAACTACTTCATCTACCTTTTCCTTCAGACTCTCACCTTCTTCATCACTGGAATTGGTTATGTTGGGACCATCATCCCCAGCTCTTAGTAATGTCTCGTTTGTATTTCTCAGTTTTCAAACGCCAACACAAAAGTGTGAAGAACCCTATGAGCAAATTCAATTGTAATCTTTAGCATTCCAGTTTGTTTAGAATAGGTAATTTAGCGCACAAGTTGATTTCCGAAAAGAAACTTGATGCGAAATTGCTTAATTTAGTGAAAAATTTGCAAGAAGAAAGTGCTGTCATTGTGCAAATACAAGACGTAGAGTCTAGGACAAGGAAAGAAAAAGCAGAAACAGCATATGCTCTTAGAGAACACCTGTAATGATGAAATTCTGTACTATTTTTTCTGTCTTCTATTGTTAAAATTTCCCTAGTCTGTTAGGGGGAATAAACTGATAGGTTGAAATCTTGAATTTGTAATGAAAATGAATGTTTCTCTTTTCATTTGTTCTGAGTTTAGACCGTATCTTTTTTCCTTTTTCCTTTTTTTTTGGGTGACGAAGGAAGGAAATTTATTTTAATAATAAGAAAAAAAATTCTTTCAACTTCCTCTATCCTAAAAATAAATGTTTTATATTATATATATTTGATTTAATTTAAAAAATATTATTTAAAATATTTGGATTGAATTTTTGTTTAGATAGATTTAAAATATATTTGCTTTAATTATGATGGATAAAATTTCAATTTCAGTAAAGGGGAGGTGAGATTTTGCGTAGCTCAACTTGTGCTTTATTTAACTTTATAATCCTCGCCTGAGGTTTAATCATTTCTAATCTTTGTTGCCAGAATGACTTAGAAGGTAGACTGAATCACAAAGCATCCTTAACTACTACTTTAACCGCCTCACCCCAATCATTTATGAGTAGTGAAATTGAATCATGCCCTTGACAGCTGCATTCAATCCGGAGACAGGTTCTCACGGATTTCCATGGGCAATTTTGGTTACCCCTTTTTGTCATTCGAAGGCTGATCACCTTTCAAAGAATAATAAACTTACAAGATACTCCAGCTTTGGTTTCTTCTAATTGAAGTGTCATTCTCTTCCCTGAAATTAACTATCTTGTATATTAGACAAAAGAGCAACACGGGGATTAAATTAATCAGGAGAAATAAAACCAATATTAAAGCTTCTGTGGGAGCTTTGGGAACGCGAACATTTCTTTTCTTTGTTTATGAGACAATCACTCATAATTAACCCCACAGAAAACTAGTTTCCTATGGAAACTTCCAAAACAAGATTTCTCGGAAAACAGTGGACATTATAATATTGTCTCTCATATCGTGGTTGTTGGGATTTACTGTAATTATGATGCCATTTTCACAATCATATCTAACAGTTATCACTTACAATTATAATAATCGTATCCACAATTTATAATTAATTTTTTTTAGCTCTTGTTTATGATTTTTTCAATTTTTGTATTATATTTATATCTCTTTTTATTTTACACTGTTTTATTTTTAATTTTCATATTTAAAGAAACGAAAATAAAAAAGAAAACGTCACGTAAACAAATTGGCCTCAGTGAGTAGAACATATTTATACTGTATTTAATAACAATGATAAAATAAAAAAATAATTTCAGAATCATCCTAGGACTTTAAAATTGAAGTAATTTTTTCGTTTTAAGGTTTAGGGGCATTTTTTGATTTTAATTTATGTATTTTTATATTAAATTTTGTGAATTTTTATAAATTTATGTATTTTTTTTTCGATTTTTTTGTTATATTAATATTTTTTAATTTTTATATTTTTTTCGATTTTTATGTTTAGAAAAACTAAAAACCAAAACTAAAAGAATAAACCTTACCGAACGGGATTAAGAACGAGAATCTGAACTTGGAAGTTTCGATTTCCTGCCACTATCAATTTGGCTCCAGAAAATCAGAAAAAAAGATAAAAACATAGTAAGTAGATTTTTTTAAGTGTATAGTCGTGATTAAGAAAGGGAGTAAACATCCTAGTGATAGATGACTTCTCTCCAGTAGGTCTATTAGGAGGTTTAATCATATTTTGATTATAGAAAAAAGGGAAAAACATCAAATTTGTGTATCGTTATAAAAGAATGTGTTACCGGCAGAGAGCAAGCCCATGCCAAGCTGCAGGTGCCCACATGTTAGCATCAAATTCTCATAATTGTTTGGTCTACCTGAATAAATGTCTCCTCCAATTGAATACGCAGTAAAACTTCCTTATATTTCCAACCACTGTTTTCAGTTTATTTCTTTATACTACTACATGTTTCCGAATTCTGAGATGGCAAAATGCGGTTGCTCCAACCTTTTTATTGACTTGCAATATTAACAGTATCCTGCCCAATAATGGAGGAAAAGAATCCTATATTTGTAAGAGGGCAACGCTATCCTTTTAAAGCATAAGGGAGGTGCCCCAGCTGCCCCAGTTAAATGTATTTTTGCAATGATGAAACGGCTTGGAGCAGTAATGCTGTAGACCTTTCATGGGACCATTATTCTTTAAATAGATTTATTTGGAATCCTAAATGTTATAGAGTTCTGACCTTTCAAGTAATTTATCCATCATTTAACCTTTTACTTTCAAATTTATAATAAATTAGTTTTAAACTCCTGCTTTTAAGTTACCTATCATTCGATAAAAATTATAGAATATGCATAACACTTACTCTTCATTAAACCCTAATACTGATTCATCAGTACTTGATGCTCAGATTTATCACATGATGTGGGGTTTACAAGAGAAGAGAATACAAGGACGCATGGCTTTGTAACTTGATTTAGGATAGATTGTTGACACACTAGGTTGCTCGAATGTTTCTATATCAAAATCAATGTAGATTTCTTTAGTGTGTGATCGACAAGAGAAGTGCTTGTTTTATGAACTTGGTCCACAAAAATCATGGCCGACACAGCGATATTTCTGCCAGGAGGCACATGCGATACCCCAGTCTCTACGATGATCAGCCATTTTCATTCATTGGTAAGTTTAAACAACATTTCTAACGTCCGGATGACCATAAAATCAGGATAGGGCTTTCCCAAGTCTTGGATTTCTATCCCCTTGCAATTGTTTTGTGACATTTTATAAGATTTTTGCAAAGGTGTCCAAAGCAGAAAAAGAAACTTTCACATGTCATATGTCAGTGTCTCAGAATCCTAAGTGTTGAGACTGTGACGTCTAGTTAGACGCCGAAGCCTCCTCTCAATTTCTGCGTCGTTTAGGAAGGGCTTTGAAAATAGCATTGCCTTGGTCCATTCATTACTCCAATAATAGCTCCAGACTCATCAATTCTCACATAATTCCATTGCCCTAACTGCCCGTTATCTGGGGACACTTCATAACCTTTTCTTCCGAAGCCCCGGGGTCATCCTATCTGTTGGAATATTCTTTTTCTAGCCTTTTCAAGTCACACTGCTATACTGTATTTGTTTATTGGGAAAAACTATTTTAACATATCACATAAAAATGGATATCAAGTTCAAGTAAATCCTCTTTTTAACCTATTTAAGAAAGGTTTTTCCGGTAGTTGCGTTTGCTTGAAAGAGCAAAATAATGTAAAGGCTTTTGTACTTTTGTTTGTGTTTTCTGTATCGAGTTACATTGTATTTATACATACAAACACATGATATCTATGTTGTTGAGATATATGATAAATCCAATTTAAAATAAGAATAAAATCTAAATTGGTAGGATAATGTGAATAATTTTGTCACATATTTATTAACCTTCTGCAAACTCACGGTTGGTAATGAAGAACTTGTCACAAAGTCGATTTCATGTCAATAAAGCTAATGTTTTAATCATGATGTCAACAATTTAATTTAATAAAAAAAATGTTGGAATGAAATTACTTTGGTGACTGTCAAATCTTGAATAAAGTGGATGTCTATGTTTTGTAGGAGCATGAGCTATTGAATTTGCGTCAAGGGATATGGTACCAAAATTATCACATTAAAAGTATGAGTGTGATGTCACGGAAGCCAATTTCACTATGAAGTGATTTAATCTAACAAATTTTAGCAAATGCAAGGAAAATACTCCTAAATTACACATAAAATGACAATCATTAAGGCAGCTTAATCAGTCAAGATTATAGTAGGCTTGTATGGTAAGCGAATTGGTTCAAGTTAAGTGTATAATAAAAGAAGGTGTAAATCGATGATATTGGAGAATCTATTTTACTACAATCTAATGAATGTCAGTAAGACAATATAAGAATTGAGAGATTTTGTTAACAACAAATTAAATGTCAGGGCAAGTAAGACAAAAATATTGAAGAACATCAACAAAGCTTTTATATTCAGTAGGATCAATAAGAGGAATGCCATGGTTTTTAAAGAGAGGAAGAGTAGGTGTGATGGGTTTGAGGACATGTTTGAAATGGTTAAGTTAGATGTGATGAAGGAGATCTTTAATTTATTGAGTTTGTGTAAGTAAAAGGTCATTTGGTGCCCTGGTGACTTCAATATCAAGGAAGTAATGAATAGGTCCTAAATCTTTAATGGAGAAAGTAGTATTAAAATCTTGAATACGTTTGGTAATAAACGATGGTAAGGAATTTGTAATCAAAATGTCATCGACATAAGTTAAAAGAAAGGTAGTATGACAGCTGGTGTTGAAATGAAAAGTGATCAGTCAGATTTAATGGATGTCAAATTGAGGTATATGAATTTCCGACTGGGGTGATGAAATCAAGTACGAGGGACTTATTTTTGGCCATACAATCTTTGTGAAAACAAAAAACTTGAGAAAGATTGTAAGGATCTTTAAAACAAAGAGGTTGAGTCATAACAATAGTTTCGCGGAGATGTCTATTAAGAAAAGCATTGTGTCCATCATGATGTCAAATTGGCTAATTTTCGGAGAGGGCAAGACTAAGAATGAGGCAAATGGTAGTGGGTTTGACAACATGACTAAAAGTGTTAGTATAATCTTTACCCAAAGCCTAATGATATTCTTTGACAATAAGACGAGCTTTATATTACTCAAGTGTATTGTCAGAATTTCTTTCAATGTGAAAAACCTATTTATAGCCAACAATATTAGTAAGGGTTGGTGGAGGAACAAGAGTCCACGTATTACTGCGTTAAATAGAAGTGAACTTATCACGCATAAATTAATGCTAATGAAAAAACTTATTTACTTAAGTAAAAGAAGTGGGATCAGGTTCATGAGAAATGTCTATATCGAGGAATATGAGTGTGATCACGTGTGTGAATGATCGTAAGGTGATGAGATGTTATGAGTGTAGAAGGTGGAAGGGGAGAGGAATAAAGATTTATTAGTGGTAGAACGGGTAAAGATAAGAAGATAATGGAGGAAGAGGAATATGAGGAAGGAGGAAAAGAGGAATAGGCATACGAGAACTTAATTTCAAGAAAGTGAATATGTCAAGAAATATAAATTTTAGAGGTGATAGGGTTAAAGCATCAATATCCTTTGTAGTGAGTGGCATACTTAATAAAGCCACGTTTAGTGGACTTTGGTGCAAGTTTTTTTTAAAAAAAAAGATCGAATAAAGGGAAAACAGGCACAACTAAAATCATGTGGGTGAGAAAGGTTAGGTTTTGTGAGAAAAAGGGTTTCATGAGGGGACTTACAGTGAAGAGTGGGAGTAGGTAAGAGATTTATAAGATAGGCAGTTGTACAGAATGCTTAATACCAAAAGGATTTAGGAAGTGATGGATGATTGAGAAGGGTATGATTGTCAAATATAAAGGATTTTGAGTGATTAAAGTTATGTGTTTTATTAGAGAAAATTTTGTCTACATATATACACCAAAAACCCTACCTAAAAAAGGAATATACATATGTTAGCTCCTTTAATTTAGGTTTAACTATCTAAGTAGGAAAGTATATAAAATACATTAATTACATTAACAAATAAGGTAACTAAATTAGCCAGTTGGCAATTGAATCTTTTGACCAAATCAGCCAGTTGGTAACTGAATCTTCTGACCAAATCAATCAGTTCATAATTGATTGTCAACTGAATCTTCTAACATCCCCCCTCAAATTGATGCTGGTGAGTCTACAGGCATCAATTTGCCAACAAAAAAACTATGGCATTGATGTGTCATGGATTTTGTGAAGATATCGAGAAGCTATAGGTTGGTACAAATGTGAGGCAAGGTAATACTTGATGATCATAGGTCACTCAGATGAAATGACAGTTAACCTCTATATGCTTCGCACTCTTATGGTAGACAGGATTGGCAGCAATTTGAATAGCACTAATGTTATCAGCATGCAATAGAGACGGTTGAATTTGTGGAAAACCAAGTTCAGTCAGAAGATCACGTAACTAAATCATCTCAAAACAAGCAGCAAACATGGCACGATATTCCGCGTTAGTGGATGACTTGGATACATAGTTTTGTTTCTTTCATTTCTAAGAGATAAGAGCATCACCAAGAAACATACACCAACCAATAGTGGATTTCCTCATGTCTGAGAAACCGGCCTAGTCCGCATCATTGTAGGCTTGTAATTAAGGTAAAGAAGCAGTAGGAAAAAATAGGCCATGGTTAGGTGTACCAAGAAGATATCGGATGATGCAGCAGATGCCAGATACGTGAAGGTGTCGAGGAGATTACATGAACTTACTAACAGTGTGAACCACGTAAGAGATGCCTAGTCGAGTAATGGCTAGATAAATAAGACTACCAATCAACTTATGATATAAAGGAGGATCTTTAAGAAGTTCCCATTTATCACGTCGATATTTCATATTGACTTCCATTGGAGTGTCAACAGAAGCATTGCCTGTAAGTCCTCCTAACTGAAATAGATCTTGAGTATACTTATATTGATTTAAAAAAATACCTTGGGGACAATGATGAACTTCTAATCCTAAGAAGTAGGTAAGTTGGCCAAGGTATTTCATGTGGAAAGTGTTGTGCTGCATGTTTTGAAGATTAGAGATGCCTCTAAATCAAAATCAGTGACGACAATGTCATCCACATAAACAAGAAGAACAGTTATGCCTTTGGATATCTGTTGGAGGAACACATAGGAGTAATATTAGTTCTAAGTAAAGGAAAAATCAAGAAGAATGGATCTAAACTTTTCAATCCATATGCAGGGTGCCTGCTTCAAGCCATATAAGGAGTGCTTTAGTTTGCAAACATTATTAGGAGAAGAAATAGGCATACCAGATGGAAGTTTTATATAGACTTGTTCCTTGAGGTCACAATGTACAAATGCGTTCTTAATATCCATTTGAAGTAAAGGCTATGATTGAGATGCTACAAGTGCTAGGATGGTATGCACTATGCTAATTTTAACTACAAGTGCAAAAGTCTCTTTGTAGTCTAGGCCATAATCTTGTTTATTCCTAAGAACCACTAATCGATCTTTGTAGCAATCTATAGATCCATCAGAATGAAGTTTGATGGAGAACACAAATTTACTACCAAGTAGTTTGATAGAGGAAGGATATGGTACAACATCCCAGGTTTGGTTCTCTTCAAGAGCTAGAAGTTCTATTTCAATAGCCTTACGCCAACACTCATGTTACATTGCCTACTTATAAGATGAAGGAATAGTAATATAAGACAAAGTGGATATCAAAGATAAAGAATTAGAAAAGCCATACTTATCTAATGGTTTACTAACTTGTGTACTGTGTCTGGGAATGAAGGGTTCAATTGGTGTGAGAGTATTAACTGTAAGGGAAGCAGCTTGAGGGGGCGTAATAGAAGGTGGATTTATCGTGGTTTTAGGACGTCTTTGATATACCAAAAGTAGTTTAGAATTTTCTTGAACTACAGTAAAGTTAGGAAAAATAAGCAATATAAAGAATAAAGGAGAAAGAGAGTCTTGATTATTGGAAAAGAAATATTGATTTTCAAGAAAAATTACATTTCGAGAAATGCAATCACGTTGTATTTAAGATCATAATAATGAATCCCATTGTGATGCACTAAATATCCTAAAAAAGCACATTTAACTGATTGGGTTATGAATTTTGTGCGTTCTTATGCAGGAAGATGAACATAATATACACAACCAAAGGTAAAAAGATTAGAATAATTAGGGGAATGACCAAATAACTGATGGAAAGGAGATATATGATTCAATGAAAGAGAAGGTAACCTGTTAACGAGATAAATAGCAGTAGAGATAGCCTTACACCAAAACCGAGTAGGCATTGAGGATTCTAATAAAAGGGTTCGAACAACATTAAGAAGGTGTTTTTTTTTTCTTTCGGTTACCCCATTTTGTTTTGGGGTTTGAGGACAGGATATTTGGGAGATTATTCCATTAGCCTACATAAAATCTTGAACCAAATGAGACATATATTCACCTTTATTGTCAGAATGTAAAGTTTTAATTTTGGCAGAAATTTAGGTTTAAACATATGTATAAAAAAGTTTAAAAGTAGACAACACTTCATCGTTAGAATGCAAGAAATAAATTTAGGTGAACTAACTATAGTCATCAGTAAAAGTGACAAAGTAATTGTAATTAGCATGAGATATAATTGTTGCCATACCTCACAAATCACTATGTATCATTTCAAAAGGTTATAATTGGATATGTGAGTAGGAAATGACAAAGTTTTACTCTTACCAAGTTTACAAAAGTCACAATCAAACTGAACATCATCAATAGAAATATGCTCTTTATTCCCAAGTAAACCAAAATTTAGCAAAGTATGGAGTACATTAGAGTTTGGATGACCAAGATGTTTGTTCCATTTTTTATAATTGACATTAGTGAGATTACAAGTGACAAAAGGAAATGAAAGACATGGTGACAAAGGAAATTGGAGAGGAAAAACACATCCTACTTTAGGCGCCTTTGCAATCATATTCTCCGACTGTTAATCTACACAACATAACTTAATTTTGAAAATTTTACTATACAATTATTGTTAACTAATTGACCAACTGAGATAAGGTTAGTAGCAAGGCTTGGAGAGACAAAAACATCAGTTAAAGAAGGAGAAATATCACCAGTGGCTTTAATGGGTAATAAATTGCCATCTACAATATGAATTTCAAGGTTTCTAGAATATTTCTTTACATTGGTTAGGATTTAAGAATTATTTATCATATGATTAGAGGCTTCAGAATCACAAAACCAAGTGGATGAATTAGATAAGGGTTTACCTTACAGTCATAAAGTGGAGAATACAGAGAGAAACATTTGTACCATCTCAAGTGTTAGGGTTTGAGCAGGAGTAGGGTATTTTATGTTGACGGGGCTGCATCTGTTGAACCATAGGTACTAGAAGAGCGAACCTAGGCTTTAAATGCAGTTTTAGATTTCTTGGGAGGTCGAATTAGGCATTCTTTGATAATATGGACATCTCTTTTACAACATTTACAGAGGTTTGGGACAATTTGAGGTATAATGACCAAATCCTTTGCAAAAGAAACATTCGACAACCATCATGCCCTGACCTCTTGGCTTCCCTTGTGTTGTATAAGCTATTGGAATTGATGTAGATCCTTATTGTTCCATGGCTGTTTAAGTGAGAATTCGTTGTTCCTCATAGTAAATCCTTAAGGCATATATCCAAGAAGGGAATAGGATCTCAGTTCATAAGATTGGACTTGGTACTCTCAAATTCAAACCTCAATTTCATGAGAAATTGATCCCTTTTTGGAATTTCATGAACAGATTGGACAACAATAAGACCTTTAACAAGTAAGGTAGCATAGATTATATCATTATATTCAGTCAAAAGATTCATAAGGTTAGAGTAAAAATCAGAAATAGAGAGATTATCCTGATGAATCATGGATAATTCATGTTCAAGCTAAAATCTACGAGCCGTGTTTTATTGACTGTAGATTTTTTTTAAGGTAATTCCACATGTCAGCTGCAGTCTTTGAGGGTCAGAGATTCAAAAAAATGTTAGGTTTTACAAATCCCAAAATCCATGCCATGATTTGTGCATCCATAACCTCCCATTTGGCATATTCATTTATACCTTGCTTGGGAGCAGGTTGCTGCCATCAACATGACCCCATAAGGCTCTTCCTTTGACATATATCTAGAAGTTGAATACTCAGGTTGAGTAGTTTTTGCCATTAAAATGAATCAAGGACTCCTTGTCTGAAGACATTATGCTACTAAGGAACTAGGAACTAGGAACTAGAAACCAAAAGCTGGAAAAAGGGCTGAACTGTGACTAGAAGCTGGAAAAAAAACCGAACTAAGACTGTGTAGAGATCAAGGGCTCTGATACCATTTCAAATATAGAGGATTTTGATTGATTAAACTTGTGTGCTTTATTAAAGAAAAGTTTTTCCACACATATACACTAGAAACCCTACCTAAATAAGGAATGTACATATGTCAGCTCCTTTAATTTAGGTTTGACTATTTAAGTAGGAAAGTATATAAAATATATTAATTACATTAACAAGTAAGGTAACTAAATTAGCTAGTTGGCAACTGAATATTCTGACCATATCATCCAGTTGGCAACTGAATCTTCTAACCAAATTAGCTAGTTGGTAATTGCTTGTCATTTGAATCTTCTAATAGAGATCAATATCAGTAAGATAATGAATTCAGTTTTAGTAAGATGACGAATTTTACACTCAATAATCCTATTTTATTGAGGGGTGTGAGGATAGGAAATGCGGGAATTAATGCCATAAATAGTGAGATAATGAGCAAATGGACCTTTGATGAGGTCAGATGCTCCACCACATTAAAAAAGTTTTAATGGTAGTAAAAATGGATTTTCAATTTGGGTTTTAAAAGTTTGAAAATGGAAAAATACCTTAGATTTATGGATTAAGGAAAACAAATCCATGCATAATGACTGAAATAATTATAAAAAGAATAAAATAATGATAACCATAGAAGGAAATGGATAAGGATGGTCCTGAAATATCATAATAAATAAGTTGTAATGATATAATAGAAACACGAGAAGAAATAGGAAAGGGAAGATGAGTACCCTTTCCTTGTAAACAATAACTACAGTTATTTATTATTTTCGATTTAATGTTTAAAAATAAGGTTTTGAATACCGTATTAGTATTGGTACTAATATCGATAGCAAATTTGGTTAGAGTATAGTATTGTATCAGTACCATTCAATACCGGTACCATTTTAGATAACTTCTTAAAATTATGAATCAATTCTTGAATTTTATAAACTTGTAAAATAGTCCCTCTATATATTGTACCACATATTTTTAATTTTACTTTAACCCTACCTAAAAAAATCAATAATAATCTAAATTTGACATATTAACAATTATATGTTTATTTTTACTAATTATAAACATCAAACAATAAGAACACCAAAAATTCAATATAAAAATTGAAATATGCTTGATCTAACGAAAATCTAAAAAATGAAATCACAAGAACAACAAAACCTAAAAAGCCTTCAAATATATACTTAAATGCCTAAATCTTTCTATAAATCAAGGGGAGGTAGAGGAGGTGTAGGGCAGAGGAGACTGGGGGAGTGACTGTCGGTGATGGTGGGAGCGACTGACAAACTGAATGCTGGGGATTGGGAAGGCACAACATAGGTGAGCTTCGAAGGACTGCAATAACAAAGATGTGCGAGGAGTTGAAAGTGAAGAGGCAAGGTAATGAGTCATTGCTTTTGGCAGGGAGCGGCGAGTAGTAACGTGTCAAGGACAGAGACGGAGATAGAGAGTCGTGAGTAGAGAGGAGGGACTCAGACTCTTAGAGAAGCAAATGACCAGACGATTATGAGGCAAAATTTTTCCCTATTTTCAGTTTGGTCCTCGGTATCTGATAGAGTACCGGCAAAAATTGACAGTATAGGCCGGTATCCTAACCTGAAATGGTATAAACTAATACTGTTATGTTCATTGGCTAATACGATGCATTCCAGTTAGTATGGAATGGTATTGAAAGCCTTGTTTACAAGAGGAGGCAACATAGAGATCGTAGTTAAACAGAGATGACTGAAATGTTGATACCATAAGTGGAGTGGAGTCTAAGTGGGTTGAACAGTAAAAGGATTTTTTAAGTTGTGCAAAATGTTTAAGGGATAGATTATTATGGATAGAACTTGTGAGAAGTGGTATCTTGGTGTGAAGATCCTTCATAATATAATCGAAAAGGTTAAATTCAATAAGATAGGAGCTATCTTAAACAAATTTAGTTACAAAGAGTAAATTAACACTAAGAGCTAGAATAACGAAAATATTATTAAGGTGAAGAGGTCGAATGGGAGTAGAGAAAGTGAAATTAATAGTAAAAGAAATAAGAAGGGTTTGACTATTATTGACAATCTCTTGATTTGGATCATTATATAGAGTTACAGATTCCACAAGGTTAAGGTCAAAGGTTATGTGAGTGGTAGATCTAGTATCAGGTAGCCAATCATCAATAGTACTAGAAATGAATTTGGAATGATCATGAGGGTTTTGAATATTTAAGATAGTAAAAGCAGTAGATAGATTATTGGGATTAGTTGGGGAGTTAAGAGGACAATCTCAAGATTCAACGTATCTAAAGTGATAATGAGCAGCAATATGTCCTTAACATAACGAAAATAATGAAAAGGATTTTATATTTTTGCTTGTGTTTTTGGTATAGAGTTTACATTGTATTTATATACATAAATACATAATATCTATGTTATTGAGATACATGATAAATGAAACACATGATAAGATATATAATTAATACAATTTAAATTAGAATCAAAGGTAGGATAATGTGGATGATTTTATCATATGTTTATCAAAGCTTGATTCTCCATAGAAGTTAACAATCTTAGCGTATTGTAGCCTTGTAGGAACTTAGTGAAGTCAGGATGGTTGTATTCTATTGAAGATCAGGGGTGCCTATTACTTAGATTGCCAAGTAATGTACTAATGTTAATATATCTTCAATGTTGAGGACATAAAGTTAGGCTAGAAGAGGGCTTCGATTTGTTAATGGTTCTTTGAAACAATCAAGGCTTTCACTTCAGCAAGATTGGTGCGGCTTTCCTGTATTGAATACTTTTTTTTCCTTTATAAAGAAAATGGGCCAAAGCCCTTATGGTACTTCATTTATATGTAGTACTAGAAGCAGTAATAGTCATAGCAAAATGACTTTTATATATTTCTTTGAAAAATTGAGTAAAGGTTTTTTAGTATATTGCCTTGCCACTAGGTGTTGTTTTAGGGGGAGTATGAGTTCCATTTTCTTAATTTTGATCTTTAGTAATGTTAACAAAAGAGTTTAGACCTTACTCGAAATGTATAAAATTTGATAGAATTTTAAATTGGATTTAGGTCCAATTTAACGAATCTAGGTTTTGGACTTGAGAAATTCGACTTGATCTAATTTAGATATTTCCAAACCCATCACAAAGCCCAAATTTTAGTTAAAACACAATTAGTCTGGATTCATTACCAACCTTACTCCCTATTACAATGCATTACTTATCTCCTTTTATGTGTATCTAAACAATTCCTACTTATATAAATGTCAAATTATTTGATGAAATTTTTTGGAATTGAAAATTTTATTTTATTGAGACATGAATAATATGCAAAAGGTATGATTTGCTTATCTATGTTTTAAAAAAAGATTTAATTTAATCTTTGTCATTACTTAGAATACCACTTCAACTTTAATTTTTTATAAAAATGGTATGATTTGTTCTCTAAATTCTAACCCTATTAAGTTTTCATTAAATTTTTATTAATTTATCATAGACAGCAAGATAATTTGGCTATTTTGGCTTTATGAAATGCTAATGTAACATTTATATAATAAAAAATAAACATTGAAAAATTAAAAAAGAGGAATGATGAACATATGATCTCTTCCTCTATGTACTAACGAGGCATGGAATTGACACAGTTAAAGAAATTCTTCTGTATTTTTCTTTGAACAACAACCAAACTTATAATATGAGTTGTTTTCTTCCAAATTGATTTATTAATTGATATAGCCTGTGATTTTGGATTGTTAGCAGCAATAGTTAAGTGTTGTTTTCATAGTGAATCACTAGAATTTGAGTCGTTAGTTGATAACATGATATTGGTGGTACGACAACTAGGATTTGATTACTGGTGGGGTAATTTGTTAGTAATGATAAACATGAGGATTGGTTTGTTGTTGTTGGATGAGACACGAGCAAAAAAGGATTGCTTGTTTTGATTGGTGATGACTAGTGGTTTTAGTTACATTTGGTTGACAGTGTCACAATAGTTGTACTTAGCTACTGATTAAAAACACCTAGCTTGAAGAAGCTATATGACTCTATAATGATGATTTCTACTAGTAAGAGAAAGAGAAAATGGTGGGGGTGATAGTTAACGTGGTTGGGTGGCTAAATAGTGAATGATGGTCGAGAATGTTCATCACTTTTTTTAAAAAAATTATTGTTATTACAAAAATGTCACATTAACATTTATTGGGGTTAAACTAATCAAGATTTCTTTACACATGTCACAAATTAATGAGAACCTAACATAACTTAATGGCATTAAAATTAAGAGTAAACAACCTTTTTTAAAAAAATGTTAAGTGAAAATTTAGTACTATAGGTAATGATAGTAACTAAGTTAAATATTATCTAAAAAATTAAGAGGTAAAGTATATTAAATCAATTAATTTTTGCTAATAACATCCTCATCCTATTGCAACTATTTTACCATTACAAAATTTATCTAAAACACCAAATTTAAAATAAGTTTGAACTATATTAGAATATGTTCATTTATATGATTATTCATATTATGGCTCCTTTTATGGATTCTCATGTGTTTGTAATCTCTATGGGCTCTTAAACATTCTTCTCTAGTGGTCCTCATATGTTTTAGGTGTTATCATTAATGGCCTTCTTAGTTAAAGAAAATATGAACTTGAAGAAAAATAATAATTGAAACATGAAGGGAAAGAATAATGTATTCCCCCATTATCTCATTATATTATAACATAAGGATTTATACATGTATTCTTATTACAATTTAAAAGCAAAATTAGGGAAACAATTAACTAATTTTCAAAGCATAGTTTTAGACTACAATTTAAATATTAGCCTAAATTTAGAGATTTACATCTAATGATATATAAGGTAACATATATAATAGTTATCTAAATGATAGATCTTCTTATGAAGATCCTGAATGTCTATCTTGTGAAGAATAAAATGATAATGATTATATCTCAATCCCTTAGGGCCCGTTTGGTTCGGCTTCAGTTTTCGGATTTTCTAAACATAAAAATCAATAAAGAACATCACAGAAATCGGAAAAAAAACACTCTAATACAGCACAGAAACCAAGACAGACAACACAAAAATCTATAAAAATACACAAAACCCAATACAAAAATATAACATTCACAACCAAAAACCACAACGAAAAGCTTTATCAAACGGCCCCTTAGTTAAAATATCTATTAATTGAAATTGAGTTGAAAGATACTGTGTAGCATGGCACTAGATTACAAGTACTTATAAATGAAATAGAAGTAGATCTTAATGTGTTTAGTATGCTTATAGAAGATGGGATCTGTAGTAATGTGTACATCCAATTAATTTTCATAATGTAAAAGTATCGCTTGAGAATCAGTCATAGAAACATAAATAAGTAGATCATATAACCATATCAACTTACTAGTTATAGTAGTGTAGAGTCATATTTCTAATTATGTAGAGGAATGCAAGACTGTGGGTTACTTTTTAGACTTCCAAGAGATCGAGGTAGCATCAAGGAAAAAGTAATAACATGTAATAAACTGTTGGGCCATAGGACAATTTGCCTAATTGGCATCATAGTAAGATTTGATCTAAAAATCACTATTTTAAAGGGGGGAAAGATCTTAACTAGGAGAGATTTTTAAATAATGAATGACATAATAGGCAACCTCATAATGTGAATGAAATTTTTTTTACTTGAATTGGTCAAGAGCTTATATTGTATAAGTGATATCATGCTATGAAATATTGAGAGAAATGAGACACCTAATTGAGTAATGGTATTTACTAGAGTATTTTAAAGGATTAACATAATTTTAAGACAACTTATGTTGTTTAGGAATAAGAAAAGAAGTTGATTTACTATAGACATCCCAGTTTCTTTCAAGAGGTAAAAAAGTATATTTGTACTAGCAAGAAGATATTCCTTGGGGAGAATGAGTAAGTTATAAGTCAATAAACTATTTAAGAGTACCAAGATCCTTTATAGAGAAGTATACATTAAGATATGATAATTTTTTAGCTTTTGAATTTGTAGAGTATCATTTCTAGTAATAACTATGTCATCTACTTAGAAAAGAAGAGAAAAAAATGGTTACCTTCACTCAAGGTAAAAATGAATGATCATTACGAGATTACATAAAGGCAATATCCTCAATGATAAAATGAACTTTTTGAACCACTGAAGAGGAGCCTATTTCAACTTATATAAAGATTTATGGAGTTGACATACACGAGTGTAACCTAGTGAAAAATAGCTTGAGGAAGAGACATGTAGTCTTCTTTACATAACTCGCCATAAAGAAAAGCATTACTTACATTTAATTAATGTAATTCCCAATTTTTAATAGCAACATCAACTAATAAGCACTTAATTGTAGTTAATTTTGTTTCACTACAACCCAAACCTTCAATTTGTGTATATCCTTGAGCTACCAAACATGTTTTTATAGTGCTTAATAGAACCATTTGACTTGTATTTTACTTTATATACCCAAGGAGAACCCACTAGTTTCTTCTTTGAAGGTAATGGCATTAAACTTCCAAGTATGATTTTACTATAGCACAGAAATTTCTTATTTTATAACCTTATAAAATTTTGGGTCTATGACAACTTAGGAATAGGATTTAGGCTCACTATAATTAGAAATATTAGTAAGAAAAAAATGTTGACATGGAATAAAATGAGATTAAAACAAATGACATGAAATAGGATAAAGAATACCTACAGAACTATAATAGACATAAATTGTTATGGCTTATCTACTCTAGAGAGTTAATACACATAATCATTAAGATGAATGGGAATGTAGTGGACTCTTTAGAATTTTGATGTGCTAAGGGAAGAATTTTATGTAGGAAAGTCTTGATATGAAGACATGACCTTATGGTATGAATCAAAGGAGGTAGATATGGCAATGTTCTTATTAAGATCACTTTAAGGAGCTTAAATTAAGGAGTTATAACAAGGAGTCACTTAAAGGAATAACAAAATTTGTTTCTTTTAAAGGATCGTGAGAAAGAAAAGGAATTTGGTTTTCATATAAAATGAAATATCATTATGTAAAAATTTTGTGTGATTCCATGCCATAAACTTTATATTCCTTTTATCTTATACGATAACCAATGAAAATACATGGCTTAAAACAAGGTATGAAGTTATCCTTTAATTGATTTATATTATGCACATAGAAAAAAAAACTAAATAAATCTAGATAGGAGTGTGATGGAGGCTTTAAAAATAACATCTCACAAAGACTCTTGTCAGATAAATTTAGTATAGGAGTATAATGTATCAAGTAGGCTATAATCAAGACATATTCACCTAAAATTTGATTGGTAAATTTGTTTGTAATTGAAGAGTATAAAAAACCTTTAAGAAGTGAACAATGCTTTTGTTCTATAGCTCTATTTTTAATGTGGAGTATTAACACAAGAAATTTGATGAGAAATATCATTAAGAGAGAAGAAATTAGATATAGGGCTAGTAATAAATTCTAGATCATTATCACTCCTAACTAGACAAACTCAGGTACACTTTTGAAATCATCCATAATAATAAGGAATTAATGATCACCATAAATAAATGAGGTTTTATAAACTCCTCAAAAGTTGCAACAAACCAAATCAAAATGAAAATCAAATTTATTATTATTTAAAGGAAAAACATTGCAAGTTTATTTAGATCGATAACACCCATCAAAATCTTTCTTTAAATTTTTGGAAGATAAACTAGATAATTCATGAAAAAATGATAATCAACTAAATAAAAGATGATCTAATTGGTTATGCCATATGGTGGATTAAAACGACAAGAATGCAGCGATATTGAGTAGTAGTTGAAGCCCACGAAAGCGGTACAAGCCATTATATAATTAACCTATTTCAATTAGTTTCTTCAACTTGACGTCTTGTATGACACAAGACGTTGGAAAAATAAGATTAAACATTGAAGATCTTTTTACATTTGAATGAAGATAAATAAAGAACATGATCTAAAAACATATTTTACAATTTAATTTGACCAACAGAGTGCATGATTTGGTAAGTTGATAGGTAAAGAGTTAAAAGTAGTTTTCATATTTTAGAGAGAGAGAGGGGTGAATCACATGTAAGACATTCAAAAGCACCATCATCTACGATCCAATCTGAAATATCATGGGAATGGGTGACCATCTAATAAAAAAATGTGTTTCATTCTGAGTAGTAGAGGGAAATAAGGATATAAGTTATTCATCTTATTCTTAAGTGAGACTAAAACTTTTACCCGTAGATTGATTTAAACCTATAATGATGTTATTTGATGAACTAAGTTTAATTTCTCCTTTCAAGTCTTTTCTTTGGATTGCCAACCCAAAGTGAACCTAACAAGTTAATATGTATCTCTTTATCGCAATATTTACACTTTAATTTTTTTTCTCTCTCTTTGATGATTTCTTTTTTCCTAGTTCTCTGCAAATTCCCTTAGTTAATGGCTGAAGGGTTTGATAACAAAGGTTGCTGCCTCTGTTGAATTTAAAGTAATGGCTAGTTGTTCCTCTTTTTCGATTAAAAAAAAATAAGCCTATTTATTGAAGAAAAAAAGTTTCCATGTTTAATATCTGAGATCAAATGATTCCACATTGATCATTCAGTCTTATAAGAAATCGACCAGTCTTTTCCTTCTTTTATTATGCCAAGATTACTTTTCTAATATCACATGTACATGAAGGAATGGTCAAATGGGCTACTAACTGATGTGTGAGATATATGCTTAAGTTTTAATTAAAAATTTCCAAGAAACACAATATCAATATCATAACGTACAACTAGGTAAGTGTACTTATTGTAGTGTAATATAACTAAGGTGAGTTTAAGATAAAATCTATAGGGACTACTATTACTAGTAAATGCCTATCTAAATTATCTAGTTTAACAAAATGCAAATTAGTTTATTAGTTTGATAATGAAATTCAACGAACAATTTAAAATGAATTGTTTAAACAAACTCGCTATGAATAACACTTAATAATAAAGATAAGGTTAAGGTGACTAATCCTTTTAGGATGTACGTATTCATTGTTTATCTTGATTAAATTAATTTATAGATTCATTAGACCGTTCACATCCTCTCTTGAGTTATGCAGCCTTAGTTAAGTCAATAAATTAGGCAAAAAGTCTCTCTATCATACTCTATTGATTGAATGTATTACCTCGCTTTATTGAACCTATTGCTTTAGCTAAACTCACACCTAACTCAGACATCTTATGTAAGCCTATATGTAGGACTTCATGCAAGATGTGTTATATATAGAATGATTTAAAGTATGCAAAGATCTCTCAATCAAATATACACAAAATTAAACCATTGAAACTGACGTTTATATTCGCATAACATTCAAAGTTAAATCAAGAAAAAAAACTACATCCTAGAATTCATAAAATCCTAATCCTAATGAAATTTTTAGTTCTTAATCATTGTTTGAATCATAAGAACAATCAGAAAAGAGAAAGGAAAAAAAAGGTTCATGATGAATCAATCTTGCTCCTTGACTCATCAATGGTGGTTGATGTGAATTCCTTCTCTTAATTCTTCAATCCTTGGGTTTTGAATCCTTATTTTCCTTCAAAATTGGTTTAAAACCCTTTGGAGATGGCTTAAGACCTCAAAACTCTTCCTTGATGGCTCCTTGATGTGTTTAGCTGCAGGAAACATCATTAAAATCACCCTAAAAGGGTTCATTGGAGAGCTCATCACTTAGGACCCGTGACCAGGATCTGTGACTTTGGGTTCAGGCTGTGATATCTTTTGTCAAGATAACACGGTCGTGGGTTTAGGCTGTGGATCTTTCTTCATATTTTCTCCTCTAACTCCTCCTACACATCTTCAATTGCTATGAAATTTCACAAAATATCATGGTTGTGGGTCTAAGCCTTGATTCTTTCTTTGCATTTTATCCTCTAACTTCTCCTAGACAACTCCAATGGCCATGAAATTTGATACATAGATTTCTCATATGATGTTCTTTCACCCAATAAAATTTCATAACAATATAAACTTTATAAGTGAACCTAATGTATCACCAAAGTAACCTATACTAAAACTAGTATTCGTTTTAACTTTTCTTATTTTTTTCTTAAGACATCCTTCATGGCTTGTTGTACGGCCTTAAAAATTGGTATAAAACTTCATAACATGATGCTTTAACTCCTAAAATTTATTCCATACCTTTTCTAGTTCCAAAAGTGCCTTAAAATGCTCATTAAGTCCTGAAAAACATAAAGCATCATCTAAAACAACTTAAGTAACATCATTTTTATAAATAAGCTGAATATGCACCTAAAATATATAGAATTTACCCTCAAACTTAAGATAACCATTATAAAAACATGCCTAAAAGATGTATAAATAATGGACTATTAAATACCCCCACACTTAAGTTGTTGCTTGTCTTTAAGTAACAACTTAAATATCTATTGAAAATGAAATCAATCAAGAGTTGAGGAGTCATTGAGTACAAACAAAAATCAATCAATTCTCTTGAATTAATTTACATATTGTAATTCTTTTCATGGCAAAAACTTGGTTAAAATGCATGCATTCACACAATTAGTAATTAGGTAACCTTCAATGTACCATATCAAATATCTATGTAGTTATATATGGGTCCTCATGTAAACTTATTCAAGGAGATCATTACTAATGCAAAGTATAACTCGATTTATAATTTTTAGAGTAATTCTAGGGTTTCACCTTATCTTTTGACGCAAAGGCATACATTTTGTTGTGAATGTCCCTTGATTACTCAACTTGGTTATCCTTTTTCAGATTATTTGCATTTTCATCTAACATTTTTACTGGAAGGTGAAAATTTTGTCAAGAACACTTCCGGTTACTTAACTAGATCATAACTGCAAAGGACTAATAGTTCTCCTTATGCACTTTAACCTTTTTTATCGATATAAAGCTAGTAGAGTGAGTGTTTTCTCACTTAATTTAAGCACAAATATACTCTTTATTCATTGAAAGCACATCCTATTCCAAATTCACATAATATTCCATATGTAACCACATTCGACCATTGACATTAAACATCAAAAGTTCCTATCATCACAAGCAAATTACAAAAAATAAAATAATAAAAGAACAATTTTGGGTAAAAAATCAGTAAAAACTGTTCAATGCTCACCTCATCAAGAACTTTGATGAAATTAAAATATTATAATAAAAAGTCAACTTTCAATCTCATTCATTCAAAATGGAATATTCAAATCATTACCATTGGACTCCTATGAAATTAAGTGTGGTAATATATATGATAAACCATATTATATTCTACTCCTCCCAATACATAAACCAAATTATCCTTAATTTGGAGGATCTAAAACAATTAAAGTGTAAGAAAAGTGAAAGACACTCCCCTGGACAATGAAGGACATGTCAATGTATGATGATGGAGGCTTGTAGTTGCATCTACATGGTAGAATGTGAGGATCCAAAGCTATGATGGATGACCTGAACAATAATGATAAATTATAGACTAAATCAAAGATTGGAACAAGATAAGGCAAAACAAAAAATAACATACGAAAAGAAAAGAACTAAGTCCTACAAATCAACTAACTGGGAATTTAAAACATAAAGATAATAAATATAAAATAAGAAAAACAATAAAAATGAAAAACAAACTGAGTTACCTAAGATTTATGGCTTGCCTCAAATCCATAATTGACGGTGGTAGTGGTGGAGGATAAAACTACATGCATTATTTCCATCATGCTTGCTACTGCTCCCACCTCTATTTCTGAGCCCGCTGATCCTCTTACCTTTAATGTTGTAGCTCCTTCCATCTCTCCTACTACAAGTGTTGATACTTAGCTCATCTGGTGTCGTTAGTTACTTAATAACTTTTTATCTCAAGGCATAAAGACTCCACTTAGGAATTGATCTGATCAGAGTCCATTGTAGTAAGTGGTATAGTGCTCGAAGAAGGTCCAGCTTTAGTCTCATCTGCCTCTTCTTCATCCGACTCATCACTATATTCCAGTTCCTCACTCGTTTCCCTCTCATCGGGGTCAGCTTAGACTCTTTTAAGTCAGAGGCACCTGTATGTATGTGTGGCAAAACCCATTCAAATCTAAATTGTAACATGCATGGGTTTCATAGGGATCACCTCTCCGAAATTGCCCCTATACATGCTTAGCTCCAAACTTTTGGCTATCTAAGTGACATATGAAGAACTAGTCAGGGTACCTTTTTGTTTTTGAATCTAATAAGAGAAGTGAAGGGAAAAAGCATCACTAATGTTAGAGTCCTAGTCATTAACTATACATTATAGGTGATTTAGTTCGTAGGTCTTTTCCCAGGCTATGGGTCTCTTGATAGCTCCTGTCATTCTTCACGTTTTATGCTCTAACACCTCCTATATACCTTCAGTGACCATGAAATATGATATATAGGGTCCTCACATAATTTTATTTCACCCTATAAAATTTCATATCAATATGAGCTCTATAAGTGTACCTAATGCATCACCAAAATCACTTGTACTAAAACTGGTGCTTGTTTGAGCTTCTTTTATTCTTCTCTTGGTACATCCTTCATGGCTTGTTGTATAGCATTGAAAATTGGTGTGAAACTTCATAAAATGATACTCTAAATCTTCAACTTGATTATATATCTTTTCTAGTTCCAAAAGTGCCGTAAAACTATCATTGATTCCTATAAAACATAAAGAATAATCCAAAACGACGTAAGTAACATCTTTTTCATTAATAAACCAAATATGCTCCTAAAACATATGGAATTTACTCTCAAACTTAAGATAATCATTATATAAAATATGTCTAAAAGATATACAAATAAGGTCATATCACTAACTCATCCCAAAAACCTTTTAATTTTCTGTAATATGTCATTATAATAAAATATTTTAATTATGTTAAATAGATTTCTCTTTTTAATCATGAATACGTGGAACACTTTATAAATAGAAAAGTTCCTTCAATTCTCCCTACATCTCACAAGATGATTCTATACGTGAACATTATCATGTAATTCTTAAGCTAAGGCATTAAAAATCTAAGAAGTTACCATCAAGTTACATTTTTCTGAAGCTTGTGTTGCTTGGTTATTCCCATTTGGTTTAGGTAAAGGGATAATAACATAACAGAAATTGTTTTTGACTTGAAGAGCATTCGTTATAGCATGTCACCATGCTAGATAATTCTCACCCTTTAGAAGACAAGGAATAAGAAATTTGTTTGGATTATCAAACAAATTCAGAATACAAAGAAAATATATCATGTTCAAATATTTAATGATGAACTTTTAGATGTAATTAAGGGCATTTTTCCCTTATGATGATTGAGGTTTTAGAATGCAAGGACTAGTATTTTTTCCAATACCATAAAGGAAATAGGACCTTGAAGAAAAATAAGAAATGAAAATTGAATAAAAACGGTTGGCCCTATATGGCACTTAAGCAGGGAGATGAATTAGGTGTAATGAAAATTTTCTGAGTTCTTACTATTTTAAAATTCACTCTAAAACAATTTTAGTATAATGAAAAAAAATATAACAATATATTTCAAATAATATACCAATATAACTAAAAAAAACTTGTATAAACAAAAGAGAGTAAGCAAAAGAGATTGCAAAATGATTTTATTATGGTTTAATAACAACCCTTTACTTACATCCATTCTCTTAGTCATACTTGAAAATTTCATAATAATTATTCTTCTTTAGGAGTAAAAATGAATTCTTAACAACCTTCTTCAGTGGGTGAAGAGTAATACCAAGTAATCTTCTTTAATGGGTGAAGAAGAATCCTTAATATCAACTTCAACCTAAAGCCCCTTAATTAATAAAATACAAATCAAGATATCTCACTTGAACATCTCAATAATTTAGGGTTCAACCAACAAAATATTAATGCACCAATAATCCATACTTCTAAAAAAAAAACTCAACATTCTCAAAGACTCAACTCAAATTTTCAAAGCTTCGCTCAAATGTTTTAACCTTGACCTAATTTATAAAACTTTACTTGATACCTCAACCACCCTTTAAAACATGTATTTATAGCCTAATAAACCTCAACTAGTCATTTATAACTATTACTTACAAAAACATACCAATTAGACATAAGAAACTAGTAATTAGAGACAACTATCAGGCACATTGGTCGACCAATAACTTAATTTTACCTACATTAGTCAACCACTTCAGAAAATTTATTGACCAATAATCCTTCATTCAGTATTGGTCGACCACTCTCTAACACTAATTAACTGATCTCTCAAGAAATCACACATTAGTTTACCAATACTCTTCAAAATCAAATTTTCTTATTTAAAAAATTTTCCTATATTTTCCAAAACCTTTCAAAACACATTAAAAAATCCCTAAAAATATTTTAAAGTATCGAAGGATTTTCTTTATTTTTATAAAAAATTTCCTTTTAATTATTGACCATTGTATATAATAAACCTAAATACAAAGGGTTATTCAATAGTTGAGCCATTAAAAATCATTATGATGAATAAGATAAGATTTTCATTAAAATTTATATAAATTAACCTATTAAGTTTTCATATTCTTGATCTTAATCACATTTTTAGATTGTTCTTTACATGAATTCTTTCTTTACCCAATTTGTGTCTTCATATCCTTTTACATTCCTATCTTTTCAGTATATTAAAAACAAAGAAAGATGGTTTGTCATCATCACAATATAGGTTGAAATATCCCTTAGGTTTAAAAATCGTCCTCTTTTTGATAATAGAAAAAAAATGATATTAGAAAAGTAAAAAACATAGCAAGATAAAGTCAACAAAGAAAAAACTTTCCCTAAATTCATACATCATATAAACATTACTCCTTATATACACAAGCAACTATTATCATATAACTTCTCCCTCATTTTAGAATTATGAAAAAGTTATCCAAAAATGAACAAAAAATTAATTCTTAATTTATATATTCTGAGATTGAATTTCTATTTATCATTACTAATTCTCTCCTGATCATGTAAAACTCGTCTTAATTCATTCATTGACTAAAGGTGTCAGCAAATTGGTGGTAATAAACTTCAACTCAGTATCACCATTTTACATATGATCTCTAATAAAATGATAGTTAATTTCTATGTGCTTTAGCCTAAAGTGTTAGACAGGATTCTTTGTTATATTAATGACACTAGTGTTATCACAATATATGCATCTTTGTAGGTTTCATGTTATAATCTTTCAGTTATTGCTTACGTTAATGGATTTGAACATAAGAACTACTAATTGCAATAAATTCAGCTTCCCCTATTGACAAAGCAACCAAATTTCTTACTAAATCATGAAATCAATGCATTTATCAAAACTGGCATATTAGTTGCATTTTTGTATCTAATAAATCACAGATGTAATCTATATTTAAATATCTAACTAAGTCTAAGAATGTATTCTTTTTATACCTAAGTTATAATGATGTAGTTCTATACAAAGATCTAAGAATACATTTAACAGCTAACAAATGAGAATTTTTGGGATATGATTAAACCTTTCACTCAAGTACACACTAAATGTGACGTTTGATATGCCTATGATGAGATAATATAAACTACCTATTATACCTCTGTAGAGTTTGACATCTATCTATTTACTCTTTCATCCTTATTTAGTTTAATTAAGGAGCTCATAGGTGGCTTAGAATGACCCATACCAAAGCGTTTGAGTACCTATTTGATATACATAACTTTGTTATGAAAATTTCTTCCTCCATTTATTTGATTTCTAATTCTAATAAGAAAGTGAGGTTAATCATCATGTTCATCCCAAACTCCTCATTCATATACTTTGAAAATTATTTACAAAAACACTTATTGGTAGCACCAAAAAATAGTCATCCATATAAATTTGGACTATTCAAATGTCATTACTATCATTTTTATTAAACGATGTTATATGGAATTTTCATTTAATAAAACTATTGTTTAAAAGAGAAACATTTAATCTTTCATATCATGCCCTAGGTGGTTGTTTAAAAAAACAGCATAATACTTTAGTAAGTTTACAAACATGACTAAGTGCATCATGAGTTTCAAAGCTAGAGGGTTTATTTATTTATGCCATATTGATACATTCACTATTTCATTAGAAATAAATGTAATTTGTGAGTCCTCATTCTGATACTAATTTTTGGTCCCTTATGGCACTTAAAAGGGGTAAATTTAGTGTAATAAAATTTTTTTAAGTCCTTTCTATTCTAAAATTCACTCTCAAATAATTCTAATATAATGAAAAAATATATAATAATGTATTTCAAATAATATATCAATGTAATTAAAAAAAATAAAACAAATTCTTGTATTTTCAAAAAAGAAAACAAACTTATATGAAATAAAAAAAAGTAAGGAAAGAGATTTCAAAACGATTTTATAATGATTTTTCAACAATCCTTTCCTTAAGTCTACTCTCTAAGTTATAGTTGGAAATTTCACTAATAATCAATATTCCTTGGGGTGTAGAGGAACCCTAAATAATCTTCTTTAATAGATGAAAAGCAAACCAAACAATCTTTTTTAATAGATGAAGAGAAACCTTTAACATTAACCTCATCTGAAAGCCCCTTAATTGATAAAATACAAATCATAATATCTCACTTGAATACCTTAATAAATTAGGCCCAACTAATTAATACGGATGCACCAATAAATGGTAGGTACCTCAGTACCAATGTTTTAAAAACCAATACCGTATTAATATCGATTTTCGCCTCAAAATGATATTGCTAATGCCGGCATTGGTATTGGACAATTTTTTTAAATTTGAAATTGATCCCTAGATTTTATAAAATCTACAAAAATGGCCAATAACTCGTTGTATATAATGCATTTCATATAAATATAATTTCAACATGTTTCAAATATTTAATTAATATAATAAATATAATACAAATTTTCTATAATATTTATACCCATTAATATCAATTTTTAGTTATTTTTTAAATATAAAAAATAAATTTTCAATTAATCCCAATAAATTTTCATAAAATTTTAAATTTTAGAAAAAAAAATTTTAATAAAAAATTTAAAATTTTGATAATTATTTAATAAAAATATTTTAAATTGAAAATATCTTTAAAATAAATAAATCTCAAAATTATTTACAATAGTTATTTATGAAAAAATATATCTAATTAATTTATCTTTAAATTCTATTTGAAATTTAATTATTATCAATAATAAAAATAAAATTACATTAGCATTAATAACTAACTAAAAATTTGAAAACTAACTAAATAAAAATAAATAAAATTTTAATTGATTAAAAATTAAAATTAAGAAATAAAAATAAAAAATGAAATTGCACGGTCCATGCATAATTGCATGGACCATACCACGAGCGTGACATCTTTGTATAATAGGACAAATTCATAAATAAATAAGATTAAAACATATTAAAACATGATATAATACTGTATAAATTATTCCTAATAATACCCATACACTTAACTATTAATTTAATAATTAACTCTTCTAATCTTGACTCATCTTCTCATTATTATTGGTAGTAACTTTATGGAAGTGGTTTAATGTGAGCTTGATTAATCCAATAATGATTTGGATATATGTCACTCCTATGATTCTCAATAAGCCATCCAATCAGCTTTCTAACCCTCGATCAAAGCCACGTGGTCATAATACCATTGGTGATCTAGATAATCTTACATATCTATATAGTTGATTACCTTAAATCATAAAAAGATCACCATTTGTATAATCCAAAATAAAATAAAACTGAATAAAATAACAAAGGAAACAAACAAAAATAACAAAATGAAGTCTAGATTAAATAACACTTATATATCCCTATTATTACTATGTTAGATCCCCTGTAGCAAAGCTAAAAACTTATTGTGGTCTATCCTTACTTTGATTCTAATATAATATAATTCTAAATAAATCAGAGGCATTAACATCCTGTCAATAACTAATATAAAATGATGAATACCAAATATCGTCTCCCCTAAGGATTTAATTGTGAGTATTAAATCAACTAGTGTTTAATTATCTAGAAAACTCCAAAATTGATGAATTAACAATAATTGAAAAACTAAATAAAGTGAATAAACAATGTTCAATTTAAACTCGAGCTAATAAATTAAGATTTCAACTAATAATAATTCTAACTAAAGCTTTAGATTTTAATAGGTTAATCAAATAAACAAATTAATTGTTGGATAGATTTAAGGTATGCTTTACTAAAATAAGATGTAATCAATGGTCATGAAAATATCTTTTCTCTTTTAAGCACAATTTATAAATTTAGTCTATAAACTAATTAGGAATAAAAGGTATTAATTTCAAGAAGCTTAAACCTAAGATGTTTATAAATAAGAACCCTCACAAAAGACTTTAGACTTTAATCCACTTATAAATTCAATCATGTTACCTAATTGACTTTCTAATAATTAAAAGTTAATGGTTATACGTCCCTTAATTATCTAATAGTTGAATGTAAGTGGCCAATCAAAGTAAGATTATATTAAGCACTTAATTAAATAAAAATCTTCTAATCATAAAATCATAACTTATCTATTCTCTTAACCCTAACTAAAATAATTTAAGCACATATATTCATTAATGAAAATAAAGATAGAATAGGAAAACATATATTCATTAATGAAAATTAAATAGTCAATACAAAGCAGGAAAGAAAAAGGAAGATGTACAATAGAAGTTTGTCCTTTTTATTGAAATCTCACTCTTCAATCCACCTTAAAGGATCTTTGGAACCCTAACTCAGTGACCCAATGTAAAGAAAGAACATATTGGTCCCTACATCACTTAAGAAGGGGTTTAAGGGCTTCAAAATTTTCTTTCTAAATTAATCAAATTTTAGTTCACAAATTCTCTAATATGCAGAAACTTAAACTCAATTCTTAGTTCACCAAACTAAACAAATAATCAAGCGGAAGGTAATTAATAATTTAATAAAAAATATAAACAAATTAAGATCCTCGTTCGGAGATGTCCACTTTCTTTTATATCAAGTCCCCAACAACCCTTTATTGAGATTTTCACTATAATAACAAAAATACAACATTATTTTATAAATTCTTTTTCAAGACTTAAGAGTAATCTTTACAATCCTTTTCTGAGGCTCAAGAATAATATTTCTCTCTTTCGTTTTCTAAGGTTAAAGAATAACCTCACAAACTCTCCTTACTAATGGCTTAAGGATAACCACTTAACATAAATCACTTCTCATATACACACTTTTCTAATTCACTCTTATTACAAAATACTTTCCAAAATGTCACTCTTTAACTTACCAAGGCGCTTAAAGAACTCACACAATTAAGAATGAATGCAAAAATTAGCTTCATTACACCCATAAAAACTCAATCAACACTTAATTAAAATATATAAACAATGATCAATATTTTTGTATGATTGTTTTCTTACACATTTGGATGATAAAACACCCATAAAACACTTATTTATATCCCAAAATTGGCCTACCAACTATTTGTGACCGTTACCCAATGTTTAGTGACATTAAAACTCATTTATTCCTTCTTACCTTTAGTTTCTAACTATTGGTATGTAAATTTCGTTTCCTCTACTAATTGACCAGTCACTAGTTGACCAGTCCTCCATTGGTCGACCAGTCTAAATAAAAGACTAGTTTTCTAACCCAATTCTCATCCAATTCAATTCTTAGATAATCATACACATCTTAACATAATACAATGACCACCAAATAGATCTTTACTCAATTTACATAAATTAATTCAATTACACATCTTAACACATTCATATTTATATAATTTACCACTTATTTTAACCTTTTCATATTTCAATAACATCACATTTAATTACCACATTTATTTAACCAATTTACACAATTCCTTAACACATAAGTTATACCAACTTAACCTAATTACAAATTCATATAATTCCTTAATCAATTTCACATACATTCACACATTCATTCATATATCAAGACGATTTTCACACATATTAATCACATACAATTTCTCTTGATTACGCATCCTATATACAAAAGTCTAACCTTGAATGCACACATATGGTGTGAGCCCTTTGGCATTATAGTAAGACTAACAAGTGACTTACATAAAAATTTATAGCACAAAACCTATCAATTTTAATACTCTTAAATCTTCCATCTATCTTCCCAATGCTCTTCATTCCATCACTTTAGTCTCCATCCATTTTTCTTTATCCATCCATTTTTCTTTAACTTGCATAAATACTTCAAATCGTGTTTTTTAACTTTAAGGCTCAACATACATGCATCTTGTTAAACCAATGATGGTTTCATCTTATTTTGGTAATAACAAAATAAACTATATTGTTAATATTTGTATTTTTTAGTATGTTTGAAAGATAGGTTAGATAATGCTCAAGACAATCAATTGAAGAATCTTAAAGGTTAGAAATGAAGACTACATGAAGATTTAAGATTGAAGAAATAAGCTTAAATATGTTTAAATGTAAATCTTATTTGGTTTTATTTTGGTGTTTTATTACGAAGCCTATAAATTGAACATTTATACATACATTCTTAGAATATATAGGTACATAATCAAGAGGCTTGTTTCTTTGATCTTTTTCCTCTTGATGATTGAGATTGATGTTTGGAAAGTATAAGCTGATTAATATGATATTAGGAAAAGAATTATGTTGAACTCAGAATGCATATTTGGCCAACGCCTCATTTGAGTTTTTGGTTTTAAGTCGATTGACCGAATGACCTAGTTCAATCGACCGAATGATAAAAAAGGTCTATTAGTTGACCGAACCATCACATCAGTAGACCGAATATAGCGAATGTTGTAGATAAACAGATGTCTTGTAAGATTGTACGATGGATAAAATCTTTAAGTATTGTAATGTTGTTTTTTGCCTATTGGACAACAGATATAATACCGTTGTACAACGGATAAGTAAAACAAGTTAAGTATAAATAAAGTGTTCTTTTGTTGTATAATATACGATCTTTTTGCACTAAAAAGAGCAAGCATACACGAGAGTTTTTAAGGGTCTTACAAAAAGTTTATTGAAGTTTATTGTTTGGTAGTTTTTTGGTCATTATTCTATCAAATGTTTATGTGCTTTTATTTTTTAGTATTAATCTTTTACTCTTGAGTTTTTACTATGTGCGAAGGCTCTTTAAATATTTTTCTTTGTGCATGACTTTATTAAAAAGCCTCTATTTATTCACCAAGTGAAATCAAATTAAGAAAATTTTTAGTGTATTATTTTCGTGAGAACTTGAGAGGTTATTCTTGAGCCTAGGAAAAAGAAGTGAGTGAAAGGTTCTCCTTTAACTTGTAAAATGGATTGTTTCAATTATTGTATTCTTACTGAAAGTACAATGAGAATAAAATCTCAATAGTGGTGTTAGGGACTAGATTAGGAGTAAGTGGATAGTTTCGAACCAGAATAAATCACGATGTACCTCTTTCTTTCTCTACTCTTTTATTTGTCTGCGCTTATATTATTACATTATATCTAAAAGGGTGAAATTGCTTAAATTCCGAATTCATTATTTACTAGATTTATATAAGAATTTCTAAACTCTAATTCACCCCCTCTTAATGCCATAACAAACCCAACAATTGGTATCAGAGCGAGGTCTCATATAGGCTTAATTCCAATGAATTAGTGAGTAAAGATTTTATGACACAAATGAATAGTTTTGCCTCCTCTTCTAGTTTAGAAGGTCATAACACTCATAGAGAACCCTATTTTGATGAAAATAACTATTTGAATTGAAAAGTTAGAATGAGACACTTCTTGAGAAGTAAAAGTGTGGATCTATGGTTGTGTGTCTCTAAAAAAACTACCTTACCTTCAAAGTTGGTAGGAAATGAAAAAGTGCTCAAAGACGATAGTAAACTAAATCTTGAAGAAAAGAGGTTAGTGTCCCTAAATAGTAGAACTATGCATGTTTTATTTTATGCATTAAGCATAGAAAAATTTAACAAAGTTTCTATATGTGAATTTACCTATGATATTTATCACTTTAAAAATTACATATGAAGCACAAATTAGGTAAAGGAAATAAAAATTAGCATACTCACTCACCAATTTTAACTATTTAAGATGACTTAAGATAAAAACATTTCTTCAATGTATGCTCGCTTCAATGATATTGTTATGCTTTAAAGGTTCTAAGTAAGACCTACTCCAATGTTGAGCTTGTTAAAAAGATCTTGAGATCTCTACCAAAGATATGGGAACCCCTAAGGTGATGGTGATACAAAAAGCAAAGGATCTCAACTTTTTATCACTTGAAGAATTGATTGGTTCTCTACTCTCTCATAAGATGGTACTAAAAGATGCTCAAGAAGAAATTGCACCTAAAAAGAATAACATCTCCTTCAAAGCAACAAAGAAAGATGAAAGAGAAAACGAAAAATCATCTTATGGAAGTGGTGAAGAAGAATTCATAGCACTCATTACAATAGGTATAAGGAAGCTCATCCGAAAAAAAAGCTCCATTCTATAGAAAGGAAGGTAAGTAGTTTAAAACTAAATTATCAAATGTAACATGTTTTTAAGTGTGGTGAAAAAGGACACTTAAGGTCGCACTATCCACACCTTTACAAAAGTGAAAAGACAGAAAAGAAGGGAAGGAAGGAAAAGAAGAGTTACAAAAAGAAAGCATTAAAGGCAGCATGGAGTGAGTCAAGCGAATTAGAAAAAGAAGAGATAGCCAACATGTGTTTTATAGCCCAGAATGAGGTCAGTACACCTAACTCAAATGATGAAGTTGAAGTTGAGTAGACTTATGATAACTACTAGATTTTGTGGGAGACTTAGCTAAGAAAAAGAAGGGCTTACATGATAAAAACTTGGAATATATAAAAATAATAGATGAATATAAAATAGAAATGATAGCCTTAGGAAGGACTTAGACTCAATGACTAAAGATAATGATGAACTATTAAATGAAAATATATCCTTAAAGAAGGAAGTCGAATCTCTTAAAGAATCTCTATTGAGATTTATAAAAGGAAAAGAAAAGCTAGAAACAATGCTAAGTGTTCAAAAGATGGCTAATGACAAATATGGTCTAGGATATAATGGAGCATCATCTAGTAAGACCATTTTCGTAAAAAATAAGAACTTGGAAGATGAACCTAAATGTATTCAAAATGCACTATTTTCAACTAGAACTCATTCTAGAAATCATGCATTTATATATGCATCAAGACCTAAAAATCCTTCTCAACGAAGATTCAACGATTCTAGAACCTTTATTTAACCAAGGCAAAAATCTTCTTTAATGTTATATTATAAACTAAAGAAGACATATAGATTATTCTCTCCTCTATTTTGTTTCTATTGTGAAAGATATGGTCATGTAAAATACTTTTGTTATGATTGCTTGAAGAACGTAAATGTATTATCAAATGGTTGAGAAAGGTATACCAACACTCAAGGACCCAAGATAATATGGGTACCAAAAGTTTATTAAAATTTATTTTGCAAGTACTGCAAAGAACGAAAAAGGATGATCGTCATTGTTGAACCAAGAGAAAAATAATGAAGATATGGCATTAAGTGGTTTAAAGGTAACCAAATTTTGGGAAATGTCTGATAAACTTGTTATAAATTAGTGTACGAGTGTTTCTAGAAAATTTATTTTTGACCTTTTTAGTATGTGACCCTTCGGTCGATTGAATGTCTATTCGATCAACCGAGTGTTGGTCAGTTGAACAAATGCACTCTTCGGTCAACCGACTATCGATTGACTGATCTAAATGATTCGATCGATCGATCCTAAAAACGTCAGGATATATAAAACCCCCCTCTTTTTTTCCCGCTCTCATCTCTCTCTTATCTCTCTCCTTTTTTGCCATTGCTTCCAGCCCTTCAAGCTTCTACGTCACCTCTCCTCCTCTTCTGAGCCTATAAAATGCCAATTTCTAGCTCCTATGGTCTTGAGCTATCTTCCTATTCTCCTTTTTAGCCTTAAAAAGCTCTCCTTGAGGCTGTATCTCCTCTCTGTCGACCTTTTTGGGTGTTCTCCCTCTCCGGCGAACCTCAAGCAATAGCAAGCCCTTCTTTGTGAACTTGGTAAGCCCTTAGACCAAAGGCCCTCTTTTATTTAGCTTTAAATGCACCTAGTTTGCATCAATTTAGGGTTATTTAGACTACTAGGGTCAAGATTTGGAAATTATGTACTGAATTGAGAAATTATCCAGATTCTCTTGTATTTTCTTGCAATTAGAAATGTAATTAGGGTTGTAGAACATTCAATTGAAGGTGCATGCACACAATTTTGTTTTTCTCCAATTTTCAAATTTTTGTGATTAAGGTTTATTCTAATTTATGTCTGCTTTGTGATCTTTCTAAAATTGATCCTTTTAAACTTCAATTAGATGATTATTTAAATTTTTTGTGTTGTCAATTGCATTTAATTTAACTTAATTTTAATTTCCCCAGATTTCATATTTGCATTTTAGGGTTTAGTTAAATTTCTGGTTAATTTACTAAATTTTCAGTAAAATTAAAGTGTTTAAAACTCAATTAAATACTTATTTAAGGCACTTGATTAATGATTTTTTTAATTGCTACTTTGAGATTACAATGCATAAATTCTTCATTTGAATTTATTTTTAAGACATAGTATCTTTAATTGTCTTCAATTCTTAGAAAAATTTTCAAATAAGTTAATTACTACAAAATTCAAGCTTTTTTAACTATCTATCACTTGTAAGCATACCATGCTCATACAGAATTTTGTTTAGGTTTGACCTTTTTAAAACCCTTTAGTCATCCTTGATCGGTTGTATCTATAGGTTGTGTGATTGACTCTAACAGTTGGAACTGTTTATGTGCTTTATCTATTACTAAATTCTCTTTAGGTGTTTGCTATCCCTTCCAAACTTTCTTTCTACTTAGCTTTTTCCATTATAGATAGCACTCGAGGTGGTAGTACCTCCAGGGGTAGGATATCTCTATCTAGTGGTTACTTGGATACTAGCTCTGATGAGTACCAAGATTATGCCTCTAAAAAACTCTTTGAAAACTGCTTTATATCACCTACCTACCTAGAGACCTTCAAAGAAAATTGTCTTGTTAAGTTGTTTGTTGATCAAAGGTGGGAGCCGATCCTTACCCTTTCAGCTGAAACTTGTCCCACAGTTGTAAAACTGTTCTATTGTAATATGAGAACTGCAAAGGATAATGATGAGTACATCATCTTATCCAATGTAGAGAATGTCTCTATCTGTCTATCTAGATACATTATAAATAACATGACATTCCTATTCCTTCTACTTTTCCACACTGTAACTGTATGTCAAAGTTTGATGCTACCTACTCATTATCCAAGAGAGTTCAGACCATCTTTGAGTTACCTAGTGAGGAGGGTATTACTGACAAACCAAAGGATGTGCGAACATTGAATGCCATTTCCAAATTCCATCACCTGTTTATCAAATACAATTTTCTTTCCACTAGTG
>JAOXYD010000008.1:7957628-7987326 GCA_028565735.1 Pinacopodium congolense
TATAAGATGATTAATATGACATTAGGAAAAGAATTATGTTGAACTCAGAATGCATGTTTGGCCAACGACTCATTCGGGTTTTTGGTTTTAGGTTGGTCGATCGAATGATAGACGAAGGTCTATTGGTTGGTCGATCAAATATAGTGAATATTGTGGATAAACAGATGTTTTGCAAGATTGTACAACGGACAAAATCTTTAAGTATTAGAACATTGCTTTTTACCTATTAGACAACAGATATAATATCGTTATACAACAAATAAGTAAAAAGGGTTAACTATAAATAAAGTGTTCTTTTGTTGTGTAATGTCTTTTTACACTAAAAAAAGCAAGCATACATGAGAGTTTTTAAGGGTCTTACAAAAGGTTTATTGAAGTTTATTGTTTGGTAGTCTTCTGGTCATTATTCTATCAAGTGCTCGTGCGATTTTCTTTTCAAGTATTGATATTTTACTCTTGAGTTTTGACTTTGTGTGAAGGCTCTTTACATATTTTTCTTTTGTGCATCACTCTATTAAAAGGCCTCTTTTTATTCACTAAGTGAAATCAAGTTAAGGAAATTTTTAGTGTATTATTATCGTGAGAACTTGAGAGGTTATTCTTGACCATAGGAAAAAGAAGTGAGTAAAAGGTTCTCCTTTAGCCTATAAAAGGGATTATTTCAATCACTATGTTCTTGTTAGAAGTACAATAAGAACGAAATCTCAACAGTGGTGTTGGAGACTAGATTAGGAGCAAGTTGATAGCTTCGAAATTGAATAAATCACGGTGTACCTCTTTCTTTATCTACTTTTTTATTTTTTTCAAATTTATATTATTACATTCTATCTGATTGGGTGAAATTGCTTAAACTTCTGCATTCATTATTTATTAGATTTATATAAAAATTTCTAAACTCTGATTCACCACCCTCTTAGTAGCATAATAAACCTAAGGCATCTTCATGATTATGCATCCATAAAACCTATCTCAATATATCAAGCTCATCATATATATTAGTAAAAATGTTTTACCATCATCAAAAAAAAGATGGAATCGTGCTTAGTTTAACAATCTTCCCATTTTTGATGATAATAAAACCATATAATATTAAAAATACATAACAAACAAACTACATATACAATCCACGCAAATAATTTTACTACCCTTTTCTAATATCACACCTTATCGTCTTCCTCTTTTTATAATCATAAAAAAGTATACATACAAAAGGTTTAACATTCCAATACCTATACAAAGGGATCACATATGAAAAGATTCGAACCACTTCTCCTATGTCTACCAAACAAACTTTCACTTAAGAATTTGTAAAGCCATTTAAAAAGTGTTATCTCAAATATAGTTCCTCTTAATGAAACACAATATGACAAACTCAAAATATCATGTCATAAAGACTTAAAGAAGGACTTCATCAACTATAATCTCATTTCAAAATCATATTGTCATAAAAAAATGACACTAATTTTTTTTCTAAAAGTGATTAATATCTTAAAACCATAAACATTTGGTACTAAATTTGTTGAAATGGGACTTTTTTTTATATCAATTGTTAAAATGAAACTTTATACCAATTGTTGAAACTGCTTACAACAAAATTAAACTTCTTAAAATATTAAGACAACCTCTACTAATTTTTTAAAAAGGAGTTATTAATACCAATTACAATAAAATAAGTCCAAGATAGTACCTATTGTTGATCACACTCATATTGATCACATATCATCAAAAGGGATACTCCCCCCGTTTATATAACTAATGGAAATGAAATACCAAAAATCAATTTTATAAGGCATTTAAAAGCACTTAAAACCACTACAAAAGATGCATTTTATCTTATAATACCACAAATAATGCAACCAAACCATTGCAAGACCGATGACAACTCTACATTTATGTTAAAAACTTATCTTGTATCTTAAAATCATTTAACTCTCAATTTTGACAAACTTCCCCTAAATTAATCAAAATTACTTAAGAATTTAAAGAAAATAAAAAAATTTTAAAATTATCTCACCTAAAAATTTCAATGGCTCATCTCAAATTTTGCTACCTTTTTTAAAACTATAACTCCCTCTTAAAACAAGCATTATCCATTTTCAAATATTCAAACTTTTAAAACATAAAATGATTAAAAAATGTCTTAACTACACATCAAAAACAAAAATTTAGTTTAACACTCCCTATGTTGAATATAATCTATCACAAAATGATTTCAGATTATCAAAACATTAAGTTCGCTCCTAAATTTCATACATTGTCACAATTTAAAACTTATATAACAAGGAATAAGCACATGAAAGAGACAAACATGTCAAATGCACATCAAATTCCATAAATCACCTAAATCACTTAATTTAAAACTCCCCCTTTCATAAAGAATTAAAAACATGCATTACTCCCCACTTTTTCAAAAGTGACCAATGCACAAATGTTAACAAAACTCAAATTCTTAATATTAGAAAATCAAATATGCAACTCGAAAACCAACTATCATGCTCTCCCCAAGTATATACATTATGCTCCAATACTAAAATTTTCAAACATTGATGGCAAAAACAAGTTTAAGGAAACTATCGAAAATTCTTTTAAGGTTTCAAAACTTATTTAAAAAAAATTCACATGCTATCAATTTCTTCATGCCTTGCAAAAATCGTGCATTTTATCTAATTTCATGCATTTTTAAAAATTTTGTTTTCCCTTTAAGGAAAACATAGTCTAAAAATTTTCAATCATAAAAAATTCTAACGTGCTCAAAATATCATCATGAATTATGTAACCTCTAAATGACATGTCATGATCTTTTCTAAAAGCATACCTTAGGGGATGTCATGATCGTTTCCAAAAACATACCATAGGGGATCTTAACATTTAAATAAGGCGTGATGTATAGTATTAAAAATGCTTTATGAATTTTTCAAACTTTTTATACAATCAATGCATGGAGGAATAAAAAATGCCTTAAAAATTGTAAATTCCTCCATTTTTATAAAAACTTCTAAGCTCCTCCTCAATAAAAGTAGCACTTTAAAAAATATCCAAGTGAAAATTTTAAAACACGAGAGGGATCAAATTATTATAAATAATGTCAAAACTCATGATCATTAAAAATATCAAAATGCTTCTACATACTTCCTTATATAATTTCTAATGAAATATGAAGTCATATAATTTATAAAGCATCTAAACAATCAAGAAGCACCAAATATGATTAAAAAAAATGTGAAGCATCAAACTAAGAACATTTATTAAGACATACTTACACAATTTTCAACTATCCTAATCATGCAAAATCTAATCATGTTGGAATGTCATTCGTAAAGCCCTCAAACAAGTAAATAACACTCAATGACATTAAGAAACTTAAAAACCATATTCATGCATTTCTAAACATGATCTCTAATGCAAAAAAAAAAAAAAAAAGAGAGAGAGAGAGAGTCAAGACTTATTACTACCTCAATTTGATTATCAACATCAATTATCAATTAAGAGTACTTACTAAGAAAATGATGTATGAAAAATTATCATTCATGGCTCTAAACCATTCAAATCATCGAATATCACTCAAGACATTTGCAACATCCAAAACACAAATAATCATTTAGGTTCAATTTATTCATTAAAATATAAAAAAGATCAAGGTGTACCTCCCTTTTTCATTTATCACCAACTTGTTTACTTGGATTCTTTACTTCCTTGGTTTAGAAATGCATGTCAATGATTTTCTTCTTCTTTTAATCTTGGAGATGCCCTCAATATACCTACAAACAAATTCAACAAACCTTTTGTATTCACTTCATCTTGGGTCCATAGGGGTTAGTAATATACCCATCACAACCATTTGTCAAAACCTTCACATGTCTTAAACAATCATAATAAAAACATTCAGTGTGTCCAAAATGTCCACAATATAAGCAGAATAATGATACATAATTCTTATATGCATTTTTATGGTCTTACTTAGAGTTAAAGTCATCGAAACTCCTAAGTGCATCATAGAAATAGGAATATGCGGTCATTTTATTTCTATATGCTTATTTAGGTCTAAACAATCTTTTTTTATTAGCTTCTGGCCTAGAATATGAATAAGAGATGTTCCAAGGACTATATTAAACTTGATACACATTTCTAAAAGCATATATGTGAGTATGAGGAACATACAAAGAAGTAAGCCTAAATGCCCTTTTATATGGCCTATATATATTACTTTGATGTTGTGCATTTGTAAAGAAATTATGCCTCTTCTTGGACACATGCACATTCTTCCTATATGAAGGTCTTTAAGCATATAAAAATGCATGATGACTCTTCCTAGAATAGGAGCTAAAAGATGATGGCCTAGATGAAACATTTTCTATGGATGGCCTATGTATTTCTTCATCTTCTAAGTTCTTTCCTTTGATAAATTTTATCAAACTTCTTGATAGAGCACTATCACTAAAATATCCTAGTCCATGCCAATCATTTGCCAATTTTGTAACTCTTAGGTTAGATTCAAACTTCTCTTCCCTTAGTGAAACTAGACAAAGAACTCTTAAGGGATTGACAACTCCCACATCTCTAGATTCTAACATGGTATTCATCTCATTTTTCACTCTATTAATTTCTAGCAAGCATGCATTCCTTGATTTTACTATTTTTTGCATTTCATTTTTTAACTTTTCATTTTCTTTCCTACATGAATCTAGTGATTTCAATGTTTCTTTATGCATATTAGATAAGTTCTTATTTTCTCAAGCACATCGTCCAAAATCATAACTAATTCATCATAAGAGTAATTTACAATGTTTTCATCATAACTAGAATTCAAACAAGAAAGTTCTTCATCATTGTTGCAAGAATTTAATCAAGAACATGCCTCTTCATATCCCATGTTACGTGTATAAGAGCCTTCATAAATAGCTTATCATCTACACTACATCTTATTAGTCGTAGTTCATTTTAAGACTTTATCAAAAAGATTCCTATCGAGTGCACAATGTAAAATATTTAAGGTTTTGCCATTTAAAAACATTAATTCTATATCTTCATCATCCCACTCATCTTCACTCTTAGATACTAATTGATTTCCTATGACTTTGGATGGCATAGAAGTCTTTCGTGAAACTACCATTCATAATTCTACACTTTTGCCTATCATAAATGTTTTTATTCTCTTTTTCCAAACCAAAAATTTATCCCTTTTAAATAAAAAGAGTGTATCTGTATCTTTATCTAATAGAGTCATTTATTTTTACTCACTAATTCATTTAAATTATACCTATGTGAGAACTATGCTTTGATACTAATTACTAGTCCTTATGGCATTCAAAAGTGGATGAATTAGGGGTTTTCAAAAAAATTTTCTAAGTTATACAATTTGAGGCCACTAATTTTCTAAAATGTAGAAGATAGAATCCAATTTCTATTTCACTAAATTAAACAAATAATCAAGTGGAAGGTAAATAAATATTAATTCAAACATTATAAAAATTAAAATAACTTGTAAATAAATAAATTAGAAGGAAAGATAAAACAACAACTAAGTAATTCAGAGATATCCACTTTCTCCTACATCTAGTCCCTCACAAACCTTGTTAAGATTTTTACTATAATAACAAAAATATAATGTTATTTTATAAATCCTTTTTCAAGAGTCAAGGATAACATTTCTCTCCTTTTTAATGACTAAAGAATAACCACTCTCTTTTATTTTAGGTTTAAGAATCACCTCTCAATAAAATTTATTATTAATCTTTCAACCCCCATAAAATACACTTCTTCACAAACTCTTCAAGAAAATGCTTCTTATAAAAAATACCTTACAAAATTTCCCACCCTTGACTAACTAAGATATTTTTTGGGGCTCACACACACTCAAGGATGAATGCAAAAATCAACTTCACAATACCTATAGAAAACTCAACCAATACTTAGTCTAAAACTCATTATAAAAATGTTTAATCTCTTTATATGATTGTTTTCTAATACACTTGGATGATAAAACACCCACAAAAATACATGTTTATAACCTAAAATCGGCCTATTAGCCATTTATGACTATTACCCAATGTCTATTTACTTTAAAAATCATTTATTCCTTTAAACTATTGGTTTGTAGTTGTTGATGTGAGAATTTTCCTTCGACTATTCGACTAGCAACTATTTTATCAATCCTCCAACAATCAACCAATCTACATAAAATATTGGTTTTCTAATCCAATTCTTATATAATTTAATCCTTAATTCATTCATACACATCTTATTCTAATTACCATCAAACACATCTTTCCTCAATTTGCACAAATTAACTCAGTCAAATAAGCTAACAAATTCATATTCATTCAATTTTCACTTATCCTAAGCTTTTCCTATTTTAATAACATCACGATCAATTACTAGATTTCTTTAACCAATTCACATAATTCCTTAACACACAAGTCATATTAACTTAACCAAATTACCAATTCATGCAATTCCTTAACCAATTTTACATATATTTACACATTTATTCATATATCAAGAGGATTTTTACACACATCAATCACATACAACACCTTTGATCTTCCATTTTCCTTCTTAATCTAATGCTCTTCGTTCCATCACTTTATTCTTCGTCCATCTGTCTTCAACTTGTACAAATACTTCAAACCGTGTTCTTCAACTTTAAGGCTCAGCATACATGCAACTTCATGATTATGCTTCCACAAAAAACTATCTCAACATATAAAACTCAATAAATACATTAGTAAAACCTTTTTGTCATTATCGAAAGAAAGGTGGAATTGTCCCTTGGTTCAACAAATCAAAAGAAATCAAAACCAAAACTCAAGCCTAATTAAGAACAAGAATGAAACTCAACTCTTGCATGACTTTTTATTGTTGATAATAACTTTATAAAAGTGTCTCAAAGTAAGCTTGATTAATCCAAAAATAATCTAGATAGCTATCATTCCCATAATTCTTATAAGTCGTCCAATCAAATTTCAAAGTCTCGACAGAAGTTATATGGCCATCGTACTACTGGTGATCAAGATAATCTGTCATATATATATGGTTGACTACTTTAGGTCACAAAAAGATAACTATATGTATAAATCAAACTAAAATAAGATGGAATAATATAACAATGAAAATGAACAAAAATAAAGAGATAAAGACTAGACTAATTAAAACCAATATATCCCTAGTTTTACTAAGTTAGATTCTTGTTCACCACACCAAAAACTTATTATGGTCTATCCATACTCTAATTCTAATGTAATCTAATTGTAAACCAATTATAGTTAAATGCACCATATCAAAAAGTAATATAAAATGGTGAATACTGAATATCATCTCCCTCAAGCATCTAATTGTGAGTACTAAGTCAACTTTTGTTTAATTATTAGGCAACTCCAAACTGATTAAGTAATAATAACTAAGAAACTAAATAAATTAAATAAACAATATTCAATCTAAGCACGAGCTAATGAATTAAGAGTTTAACTAACGACAATTCTAGCTGAGGCTTTATATTTCAATAGGTTAATCAAACAAAGGAATTAATTATTGAATAGATTTAAGTCATTCTTCACTAAAATAAGATACAACTAATGGTCATTAAAATACCTTTTCTTTTCTAAACTCAATTTATCTATTTTGTCAGTAAATAAATTGGGAATAAAAGGCCATAATTTCAAAATTTTTAAATCTAAGATCTTTACATCTAAAAGCCTTTACAAAAAATCTTTAGAGCTTAATCTACTTCTAAATTCAATGATGTTACCTAATTAACTTTCATAATTAAAAGGCAATGGTCATAGGTCCTTTAATTATCTAACAATCCAACTTAAAAGGCCAATCCAAGCAAGACTATATAAAGCATTTAATTAGTTAAATATCTTCCAATCGTGAAATCTAACCCATCTATTCTCTAACACTTACCAAAACAATTTAAGCATGCATTTCATTAATGAAAATAAAGCTAGAATAAGACAACACATATTCATTAATGAAAATTAAAGAGTCGATACAATGTAAGAAAGACAAAAGCAGAAATACAATTGAATTTGGTCCAGCCAATTGAAATCTCACTCTTTAATCTACCTTGAATACTCTTTAGAGCTCTAACTCAATAAATCAATATAAAGAAACTAAAGCCTATGTTGGCCCTATATGGCACCTAAGAGGGGGGTGAATTAGGTTCTTAAAAATTCTCTTTAATATTATCAACCTAATTCTTTTTATCAATTTCAATTAAATGCGGAAGTTAAGTAATGATTTAATAGTACAAATTAAATGGCAATAATAACTTAAATAATTAAACTAAATGCATAAAAATAAAAGAGAAAGGGAAGAAGAGACACAAACGATTTATTCTAGTTCGGCGTAATCCACTTGCCATTTATCCAGTCCCCAACACAACTGTTGAGATTTTGTTCTTATTGTACTTCCAATAAGAATACACAAAGAATAAACTTTTACTCTCTCTTCTCTAAGGCTTAGGAATAACTTCACAACACTCCATTTTCTATGACTGAAAGAAAACCTCACACTCTTCTTTTTCAAGGCTCAAGAATAACCTCACAAAAATATCTAACCGCAACTTTACCAATAACTCATATATACTCAAAAGCACTCAACAATAATGTATAAACACTATCTACACTTATTTTATACATAAAAAATACTCAACACACCTATTTATACTCTTCATAAGCTCAATTACATTGCCCAACGTTCATATTCATTAAATAATATATCTATTGCACAATCTGCCTATTGTAGGGTTACCGTTATGTATTCGTCATGTTCGGTAGACTCGGTCGACCAATGGTCTCCTTTGGTTAGCCTATGTCTTGATTCGATCGACCTTTGCTTCATTTGATTAAATGATGTCTTAATTCAATCGACTGATGTTCTACACGAGCTCGTTCGGTCGACTAATACCTGTGCTGACAACTTGCAGCACTACTTGATATTTTTGTCATATATTCTTCATTATTCATCCACTTTACGTAAAAGTTTGTGGGTAGCTTCTTGACACATTTTTCTAACATCCTGTAAATTTTCATATTATTTGGAGCTCTAGAGGTATACTTACTTCCTTTTCTAAATCATCTGTACATATTTTAGAGCTCAACTGAGCTTGTTCAACAATCTAGCTCCCAAACTTTATACAAACATTAATCAATCTATGCAAAACCAATTCCATTCAATTCTTAACCCAATTAAACATATTTTAACACCAAAAAAATGATACTAATCAAATCTTAACACATTTTACATAATTATATAAACTTAACACAATCAATTTATCTAGTTTGCCAAATTTCCTTAACATAATAATCTTAACAATTTTATTTACTTTATCTACATACTTAATCAATTCATACAACTTCAATTTACTTAAACTTTATTTAAAACATTATTTCATTACTTACATAAGTCATACAAATTTTACTGAATTACCAACTTAATTTCTCATTCATCAAATATACTCCAAACACACAACGAACTCTACAAACATATTAGTAGAAACACTTTGTCATCATCAAAACAAAGGTGGAACCAACCCTTGGTTCAATAGTCTAAATCTAATGCCTGACTAAGAACAAGACTGAAATTCAACTTTTGCGTGACTCATATCTCTCTCACACTATCTCTACAACTTCTCCTCTTCTCTCTTCTTTTGGCTTTTTTTTTAATATATGTTTCAAGGTTACTGTTAGGGTTCCTTAAACCCTAAACATGTTCAAGGGTATTTTTGTTCATTTATCCCTTTAAAAATCACCTTCAAGTCATGTTTTCTAGGACTACAATAGCCATTTAAATCAAGGAACAACTTCTCCATTTAAGACCACCATTTATCTTCTTTATTCAATTTTTAGGTTACAACGGTAGGGAATAATATATACAATAAGGCCTTTGATACCCACCTTGTTCTTCTCCCATTATACGTTAAATTTTTTAATTTTTAGCATTTGACTCTTCAAATAGACATGAACATGGAATAATTAAAATAACACATAAATATAACAAAATCATGATTAAATAGGGTAAAAACAAATTAAAACATGTTATAAAATCCTATGTAAATTACCCCTAACATCTCATCAAGTATGTCCTCATGCTTTATAGAAATAGGACTTGGAGTTTAAAGGTCATCTAACTTCTTGTGGTTGTGTAAAAGATGCTCATTAAGGTTTCTCCATCGTCCTTAAATCCTCTCATATTTCCATATCTTCAAATATGAGAATTCGATGCTTATAAAAGGTAATACAAGAGTCTCTTCTTTGAAATCTACTCCTTATCAACAAGGACTCTTGTGATCAGCCCCAAGAAGCACAAAGTATTGTCCTTCCAATAGCATCAAGATAAGTTTTTTATAGTACTTAAGGTCTGATAGTACTCCTAACTATGATGCTATCAATATTGACAACCGATTCGATCAATCCTAGACCTAGGATCTTATGTCTATACCCCAGACTAGCAACAATCATAGCCTAAAAGTCATATAAATATTAGCTAGTGATGTGAATGAGGGTATCACATATGAAGGAGCGGATATCAATGGTATCTTCTTTCATCTTGTCCTTGATATTAGCATAGGCCTACTAAACTAAAGTTAGGTAATATAGTCCATCTCCCCATAAAATCTTGTTCCATCTTATTGTGTAAAAGGCTCTAGTAATGTCAAATTTCTAGCCCACTTTAGGGGATAAAAGCTACTCCATAATTATGTTATTCCCGAAGAAATTTTAAACCAATTTGTATTGTCTATCAAAGGGAACCAAGAAGCGTCAAAGTTAGGGCATTTTCGTGATGGTGATGCAGCACCTCAAGGCATCTTAGACCTATAATGTAGTAGAAATAGTTGTACTATACCTTTAAATATCATCAAAATATTTTGTAATTTTGCCAAAAGACACTTTGGCTATTGTTGTTTACGATGAATAACATAAAAAACTCTCTAAAAGCACTTTGGAAATTATTGGTATTGGTGAGACAAATAAGAACGATCCCACTAGCACCCCTGTTAGTTTGAAAAATAACAGTAACTGACCAAGAAGACATAGGCAGTAGTAATGGGGTGATGTTAGAGGAGGATAAGTAAAACTATACAAACTTAAATAATAAAAATGAATAAAATAGAGGTGGAAAGCATAGCTACAAAACACGCAAATGACAACATAAACAAAAGAAGAAAAAAAGGAAGAGAGGGGAAGAGAGTTATGATAGTAAGGAGAACAAGGAAATAAAGGAGAGGTAATAGAGAGGAAAGAGAAAAGTGAGGTAAGGAAAGGTAGTGATGATAGAAAGACATAAAGGGAAACAAGACCAAAAATCTAGAATTTCAATCAAGGTGCAATGAGAAGAAGAGGATGAGAAAGGTTATAAAGAGAAAAGAGAAAAGGAAATTAAAGAGAAAAGAGAAAAGGAAATTAAGGTTTTTGAAAAATTGCAAAATGATGTTGTTTCTATGAAGTGTTGTGCCCTTTTTTATGTAGTAACTTGATGAAACTTAATCCTAGATCAAAATAGTACCATTATTTAATATTATTCTTCTTTGATATTCATAAGTATCCATAACAACGCTTCATACAACTAAGAATGACATTATTATGGCAAATCGCTTTCCTTCTATCAAATGATGTAACATTCATTTGTTAAACACAAAATCAAACAATGTCAACGTTCATTGTGTATTTAAACATAACAATAAAATAAGCGAATATAAAATTAGAAATGTTTATCAATTACATTTATCTATGTAAACCTAGTGATTTCATGAGCTTAATGTACATATCTTAAAATTTTGGTTTTATCATTGGATTTGCCACTATATCTCGTATAAATATAAATTTTATATTTACGTCTCCTTGTATAATTATATATTTTACATAATTTTATTTGGTATTTTATATAATTATATATTCTCCTTGTATAATTATATATTTTACAAGAAATTAAAATATCATCTAAAATATAAAATATATTTTATATAATTAAAATATCATCTTAAAAGTAATAAGAATATATAATCATTGTGATTTTATATTTTTATATTTTTATAATTCCAAATTTTCTTTTACATCTTTTTATGTATACGCAATAGTCTTCATCGATAATGTTAAAATCATATAAAATGATTGTGTTATAAAAATGAATATACCATTATCTTGATGATTGCTTCAGACTATAAATTGATTTTAATAATTGACATACTTTATGTTCTTAGCCTATATCGATAAACTTATGGTTTGTTTTATATAGATTTCTTCTTTTAATTCTCTATTTAGAACAGCAGTGGATGTAATTTAAGATCCATGTCAGCTAATATAGCCAAAAGATGATGAATTTAAATAAAAATCACACTATGTGAGACTATTTCTTCAAAATCAATGCTTTCTTAGTATGTATATCCTTTATCTATAAGATGTGTTTTATACATTTTGATACTGCTATCAGTCTTTTATTTCATTTTGAGAATTCATTTGTTTCAATTTCTTTTTGCTCTTTAAGGAGATAACCCAAGTCCCATGCTTGATGTGAACTTAAGAAAGTCATTTCTTTCTTTATTTCTTTCATTCATTTTTCTTTAACATGGCCATCAAGAGGGCTCATCTACATTCCTGAACTCATCATCATCATATGGAATAACCATTTGAATTTCCCATTCAATTAAAAATGGCATCAAGAAATTACTTCACAATTACTTCAACATAATTGAGATTCATGACAAACAAATTTATCAACATCCTAATTACTTTCACTTAGATAGATATAATAGGTAAACTTTCACCAGGTGCCAACATGAATTAATTTTGAGTCAGTTTTTCATTTTCTATATTACTCTCATTCGAATGAGATCCTTTTACTTAATTCCCTATAATAGAACTATTATAATCAAGTGCATCATATAAGGATAGCTCTTTAACTATTTCACCTAGTCTCAAAAGATCATTTATTATAAAAGTGGCATCTTGTGATTTAAATGCAATTATTCCTTTATCCCCTTATTTTCTTATGAATATATACTCATTAGAGTGTTTAAAGCATCTAATAAATATATCTTCTTCCTTGTTTTCCATACTTATAAGAGAAATAATGAACATCGAAAGTACAACCTTAAGGCTTTAAATATGTCATGTTAGGTTTTGTACCTGTCCATAACTCATATGGGGTACATGTAACTTATTATATAAGCACTTGATTAAGTATAGAAGTAGTTGTTAGCAAGGCATCACTCAGAAAGTGATTGACATATTTGTTTATACCATCATGAACCTAATCATTTCTAGTAGCATTTTACTTTGTCTTTATGATCATTTTATTGTGGAGTTTGTGGAATAGTCAACCATTTTTTATTCTTTTTTTATCCCATAACATTTTGAACTTATTAGACAAGTTATTTTTTTGTCATCGATTAATTCTTAATACTTTTATTTTCTTGTTTAATTTATTTCTACTATATTCATATACTTTATTAACCAACTTAATACATGTAATTTGTGAGAAATCAAATAAATGTGACCATATTGAATATAGTCATTTATAAAAGTGATGAAGTACATAATCCCATGTCTTGTCCTTACATTTATTAAACCACAAATATCATCATGAATTATTTGCATTAGATATGCAGCTCTTTCTAAATGACTTTCTTGCCATTTTACCAGCTATACAATGTTTACAAGTAGGTAAACCTTTTTATTTAAAATACCTAATGAGCCTTTTTTTTTACTAATTGACTTATTCAATTTTGGTCAATGTGACATATTATAACGTGCCATAAATTTGCATTGAAATTGAAATTACTAGATAGACCATAAAGAATAATTAATAGTATTACTTGTATCAACAACGTCTAAAATAATAAAATCATCCAATATAAAATCATGAATATAATAAATATTTTTTGAGATATAAATCCATTCCAATGTTATGGTAGTTTACATTAAATCCAAGTTTACTAACATCAATATAAATAAAATATTTTATCGAATCTTTGAAATGTACAATACTTTATGTCATATTAGCAAAATAGTCACCATGCATATCTAATTTGCATATGGCAATCTCTTGTACAACAACCCTTAAGTCGTCTCCTATATAAATCCATGGTGTTTTATATGGGATTTTATAAAATTCCACAAAGACATTGCTATCCTTTGCTACATGATTAGTTGCTCATGAGTTTGCAATCCACAAAGGATATGATTCATTAAGAAAGACAAAATAAGAAACATTCACTAAAAACAAGCTTGTGCTATTAGATTGTACCTTTTTAAGGTCATTAAAATTATGTGAAGTGACCCTTATTGTCACCTTTTATAACCATTAACTCTTTTTAAGTTTATCTTCTTGAAAGGATGCTTTCCTTCTTCACGTTTTTTTCACTATACTTTTTTGTGAATGCTAAATGTTGTGGTTAAGCCTTTTATTCTTTTTCCACTTTGATTCATTGTGATCTAGAAGCAATAGCATATACCTTAAAACTTATCTTAGAAATGTCAAAATGTTTTTCCTTTAACACAAGGTGCCTCATGGCATCCCTCATCATGCTTGATGTTTTCATTGTGTGTCAAATGAATCATCATATGCTCCCAACTGTAAGGCAAAAAGCAAACTATATATTGCACTTGTTGCTTGTTATCTAATTCATCATCAGCAACTCATAACTCAATTATCATTTCTGATATATGTCTTAAATGATTTTACATTGTATAATCTACATGTTTCTTATAATTGTCAAACTTGATAATGAGTTACCTTAATTTAGTTATAGATGTACTTCCAAAATGTGTAGCTAAAGTGATCCACATGTCCTTAGCATTTTCATATTTTTCTAACTTGCGCATTATATCATTATCTATATTATTCAACAACATAATGTGAACTAGCAAGTTTTTCTTTTTCCATGTCTCATATACATTACGATCCCTCTTCTATTAGGTTATATTACCATCTTTAGGAATATCTATGATTATGTTTAACGGTTCTAAAGCCTCTTTTTCATCCTAAAAATTTTGGATTTTCATGTTCTATAATTCATAGTTTTAACCATTTAATTTCTCATCTTTGTTAAGTTCGACAATAATATTTTTTAATGCAATAGATATGTTCAAAGCACAAAGTTTGTTATAAAAAAAAAGAGAAATATTATATGTACTCATTATTGTCATATATACAGAGAATGAATAATTGAAATTCAATTACTTAGGGGATGTTTAGTTTGGTTATGAATTATGGTTGTTGTATTTTTGTATTGGTAATTGTGTCTTCTTTATCAATTTCTGTGCTGTATTAGTGTGTTTTCTTTATCGATTTTTGTGTTTAGAAAAACAAGGAACTAAAATAAAAAAGGAAAGCCAAAGTAATCCAGCCCTTAAGAAATATGTAGATCACAAATGTTCTCAATCAGTATTCATATAATAATTGAATGCTAATTATAATAGTCAAGTGAAATTCAAATATTTGGAACTTATTCCTAAGTTTTATTCAACTAAACAAATTAGTTTATTTTAAGGAAAAAACTTATTTCTAATTTTCATTCTAATTAGAAGCTTACCTCTAAGTTTATTTAAATAAACAAAATAGTTTTTTAATTAGAAAACTTATTTCCAATTTTTCATTCTAATTAGAAATTTATTTCTATTTTTATTCTAATTAGAATCTTATTTTTATTTTTTATTAAAATAAACCAAATTAGTTTGTTTTTCTAAGGGGTTATGGGAATATGCGAAGATGAAGTGATGGCAAAGATCGATGAAGAGCTATTTAAGTAGTAGTACACTTATAAATAAATAAATAAAATGTCATATTTAGGATGCATCTCAACAAGGCTCTCGAATCGGACACATTCTCACCATCATTTTATCATAAGTTCTAGATAGTAATAAAACTAGCTAGAACTTTTAATTTTATGGCTAAAGTGAGAGAGACCAACTTCTCACCACCTGTCATTGGCGATAGGTAGCCTCCAACCCCTTCAATTCTTTTCCTTTCACAACTTTTAGCCTCCTTCTCCTTCCCTTATCTTATTTATCAATGTACCTCTTATTTATGGACAACCTTTCTCTTCCTTTTTCTTCTCTAAGCTTTCCTACCATTTCTTTATTTTGAAAATGCAACAAGTTTTTAGTAGCTTATTACAAACTACTAAATAATAAATTCTTAACTTCCTAACTATGTAGTAAGATGATTTAGCATTGAATCACAAGGAACTAGGATAAAAATATTATTTTGAATATTTTCTTAAAAAATAAAAAACAAAAACCCCTAATGCAATGAGAACTAAACAAGCTAAATTGTAACAAATTCAACTAAAGAGGCAATTACAATGCAAAAGATGATAAATTAATAACAATATCAAAGAAATAGGCTGAAGATATCATCAAGATTTTGGTATAATTATCGATCCTCGAATATAATTAAATGGTGCTTTAGTTAAGATGTTAGTTAAGATGTTAGTCTATGAAGTTGAATAAACTCTCGAATCATAAGTTCCTCTAAAGTGGGTATATCTAATAAGATCTAAAAATACCTATAACTTTACTATAACATCGAATAAGATCTCTAAGTTTAATAGTGACGAAACATTAGGTAATAAGGAACGACTAACTTAAGTCACTAACACACAAACTCGAAAATTGTAAACTAAAGAATTGGAGCCTTAGATTAATTGGTTAAGTTTGCCTATAAATCTAGTCTATTGCTACTTTCAGGAATCGCTATTGACTATTACGTATCAAAGCTCAATCTTAGCATTAAATTAGAAAATTACTAAAAGGGTGATCAAAGCTTATAAATAACTCATAATTCTTGAGTTCCAAACCAACTTAAGCCTAAAAGCGCCATTTCAATACAAACCCAACTTTATTCTCACAAATAAACATCCTTCATCCATTTAATGCCTTCAAACCCTGAGAAATTTATCCATATATGTTCAAATTAATCAAAATAGAGGTTAAATAAAAATAAATCATACTTAATCAAATGAAATCAAGGCTAATAATTTTTAAACAAGTAATGAAAACTAAGATTCAACACTTAATCTAATGAAAACTCAAGCTTTTCATACTAACAATTAACTAATGCAATCCAATTCATAACCCATACTAAATGCATTAAAACATAAATTCTAGAACACAAAATTAGAATAAAAACTTAAATTAAATAATCAAGAATATAGGAAAATGCACAAACTTTAATTACAAGGCAAAACCCAATTAAAAACTTCATAACTCGAGGGAAAACAAGGAAATAATCCAATAAACAACTAATAACTAATAAAAACATAACTGAAATGCCTAGAAATCAAGCATAAATAGCTAAAATCAATGCTGAAAATCGAAAAGAAAATCATCTATTGACTTATCACCAAGCATCTATACATTATTCATAGAATTCAAGCTCAAAATCCCTTATATACCTAGTTTAATTATCAAGAAACATGAAAATATGATAATATAGTAATAAAAACTCTCAACAACTTTAATTAAATAATAATAATACCTAAAAAAACTAACTAAATAGATATAAATCATAGCAAAATAAAAACATGACTTAAAGTTCTAAGAAAATGAAGGAAATTGCAAGAAAAAGATGAAAGTTTAGGGAAATAGGAAATGTTTACTCAAAAATGGCATTTCTGCCTTTCTTTTTGCTTTGTATACCCTTTCTAATTAGGGTATATCATAGGATAATTCAAAGATTGATTTGCCCTTTTTATTTTTCACCATCAGTTCCTTTAATGACAGATTAAATTCCTTCAATGATGGTTTGCTAAACCATCGTTGAAGGACCGAGGTTTCAATCTTTAATGGTGGTCTACTGCTCCTTCAATGATGTTGTTGATCAATTGAACCAACCGCTATTGATGGTCCAAACTAATAAATCCTTGCTCCATTTTTGATCCAATTTTTTCCAAAACTTAGTGTTTTGATTCGAAACTTGTCTCAACATATCAAACTTGTCATTTGAAGTAAAATAACACAAATTGAGCACTTTTATCAAAAATAGGGATAAATTCATATGAAATCACAAGTCAAAATATAACAAAATTCATCCCTATCACCTTCTCAAAAGGAGTTTCCTCTTCTCATCCTAACTACTAATTCCAACAAATCAATGCCCTCCCTTTTAACCCATTTAGTTCCTCTGACCTTGAAGTTGAATAGGACTTGGAAATAGAGGATAAGTTGATATCTTGTCCATCTTCCACCCCCTCCCCCACCCAGAAAAAAAAAAGAATGATGACTTCAATATGGTTTCCCCGCATATTGAAACTTTAAAGGAAAGAGTAGCAAGATGGGAGAACACCCTCATTATATTCATCATGAATAAAAGGCTAGCTTATTTACAAATGAACAGTTGGGCAAAACAAAATTAGAGACAATTCAAACTACAAAGGCTTTTAATCCATAAAAACAACTTGTTTCTATGCAGGTTTGGAATAAAATCATAAATAGAGAAGGTAATTAAAGCCAGTTTGTGGTAATGTCCAGAATCATTTTATATTCATTTAAGCTTAGAAACCTAGTACGAATTTTCATAATATTAAGCAATTGTAAGTCCTTTTATGGTTGAATCTTCATGATATGCCACTAGAGTACTAGACTATTAAAGATCTAAGTTATCTTACAAGTTATATAAGAATGAGTGCACTGCTAATATGAAAAGGATTAACTATGCCCATGTATATATGATAACCAAGAAGGACCAAGAGTTTTCGTACTCAATTCCAATAATGAGACCAAAGGAAAATAAAGACTTAGTAGAAGTTTTAAGCATGTCTTATTCTTGGAGACCTGGTAAGAAACGAATAAAAAAATATGGAGGCCTATTGGGAAAAAGTTTCTACATGGTGACAATGATAAGCTCTCACAAGAAGGAAATGTAGAACTAGCAACCACAGAAAAGGATATAATTGATAAAAGTAACCCTATGGAATGTTTTCCTGAGTCAATAGGGAAGTCAGACCTTAGACAGAGGAGGTTTATAAAAAAGGGAAAGAGTTAAAAGGGAAAATTCATCAAATTACTGAATAGATGATTCCTCAATACAACTATAACATGATGTAATTGAAAAGGAGAACAAAATTAAAAAAGAAACAGAAAATGTTAACTTTAAGCATAAGTTACAATAAAAAGGAAATTGAGAGGATTAGCCAATAGCTGAAGGCATTAGCCTTGCAAATGAAAACAAAATAGAAGGATTAATCTAAAAAGAATTTGAATATATATCATCTCAACAAACTTTATAAAAGACAGCAAATTCGAAGGTACAAATGGTGAATGTAAATAACTTGAATTTGGAAAAGATCAACTAGTAGATAGAGAACAAGTTGTCTCAGCTATAATGGACCCAAATGAGACTTCTCCAAATAATGAGGAGCCATTTGAGGAGCAGACATCATTAAGAGGGAGGTCTAATAGGAAGGAAAAAGGGACAATATATTCAAAAGAATGGTTAATCTCATAGCTTAGAATGTTAAAGGGATCAATAACCCCTCTAAATAATCAACACATAAGGATTATATCATAGATAATAAGCTTGCAATGATAGGCCTTTTGGAGACTAAGATTAAGAAATTCTCAACTAGTAGGCTCTCTTTTGATCCAAAAGGATAGCAATTAAAAACCAACCTTTCTTACCATTATAATAGGAGAATTATGGTTGTGTATAATTAGAATAATGGTTAAAAACTCCCAAATAGGAGACCAATTCATATATATGCAACTGAAATTAAACAAAAAATTAGAGGAGATTTAGATGGCATACATTTAAGCTTTTAACCTCACCTTCCTAAGGACTTCATTGTGGAAGGAAATCAATCTTCTTAGTAACTCAATCAGTGACCTATGGTTGGTACTAAGAGGCTTTAATGGCTTGATGCAACCATAAGAGGGTCAAAGGAATGTATGCATAAGAAACTACTCTAATGAACTCAAGATATGCATATCTAATGCTAAGCTTATAGATCTTAGGTTTGACAGCTACTTTTACACATAGGCCAACAAATAACCAAGCTCTTTAAATATGTCAAAGAAGTGAAGCCATAGTGAATGCTGAATGGCCAGAGACATTTCCAAAATCAAAGGCTTTTTTCAACAACCCTTTGTTGTCTAATCACACTCCAATTGCGGTGCAAAATTTCTAGGTTAGACCTAAAACACATTCTCCTTTTAGATTTAGTAATTACTTGGTATATTTACAAGGATTTTAGAAGGCTATTATAAGGGGTTGAAGCATAACTATATTAGAACTAAATAATTCACTTATATAAGGAAATGAAGCATGGTAAAAGAGGAACTTAAGAAAATGAAAGATCTGATTATTCCAAACATAAAAAGGTAGTCATTATTACTTTAGAGAAGTTGAACAAAGTTCAAAACATGCTTAAAGACCACTCTGACAATATAACATTCCAAGAAAAGGAAAAAAACCATCCTTAGTGAGTATGTTCAAGCTCTCAACTACCACAATTTTGTAATGCAACAATGATTAAGAGTCCTAGAGTTAAAAGAAGGTGACAAGTGCACTAAAATTTTCTTCAAAGTAACTTTGTCCAAGATCAATGTAAATAGAATAAATGAAGTGGTTACAAAACATAACTCTCATATACACTCATAGCAAGGTTTGATATAGGAAGTCCATGCTCATTTTACCAATATCTATACTATTACAACTATTTTTAACCCTTCTCTTTAGGTACTAGAATTAATTATCATCCAACAAATATAAGCACAAGATTTAACCTCTTTATATAAGCCTTTTGAATAGACTGAGATAGAAAGGGTAGTACTTTTCTAATAAGCCCCTAGAAGGCTCTTAGGACAAATGATTTAAATACTTTTTCTTTCACAAAGTTTGTCCAAATATTAAGCAGATGGTCACACAAGCTATTATGAAGTTCTTCAAGAATGGAAAAATTCTTGGAGATAGAACATTTATCACCTTGATTCCCAAGTCTCAAAAGCCGACAATTATAAGAGAATATAGGTCAATACCCTACTGCAATTTTTTATATAATATCATATCTAAAATGTTAGTTAATAAACTTAATGAGATGATTCTAAAATATATAGATATGTTATAATATGCATTTATAAAAGGGATACAATTAGGAGATAACATATTATAAATATAAGAGTTGTAAAAAAAAACTACTCCTTGAAGAGATCAAGTAAGGAATCCACAATTAAAATTGATAACAAAGGGATTATAACACGATTAGCTTAGAGTTCTTAATCAATACCTTAACTATATTTGGTTTTCTACAGTCATACACTCAACTAATTAAGGAATGTATCATTTTTTCAGCTTATAATAGACTAGTGAATAGGGAAACAACATGCAGGATAAAAGGCTCAAGAGAGTTAGGTCAAAGTGATCCACTATCACTATATTTATTTACAATTACAGTGGAGGTCATCAACAGGCTTGTCAAGAAGGTCATTAGTCAGGATTAATACTTAAAGCACCATTCAAGATGCAGGAAGGTCAAGCTCACTAATCTCCTCTATGATGACAATGTGTTGTTGTTCTCTAAAACAAAAGCTAATTATGTAGGATCATTAATAACACCCATAAACATTTTTTTAGTAGCTATTGAGACTAGCTATTAATAAAGAAAAGAGCACTACATACTAATCTACTATTTTTAGACAAGATGCACCATGATTATCTTCCATTACAGGCCTAAAGATAGGTGAATTGCCTTTCCTTATCTTTGAATACCAATATCCATTAAAAAAAACCTTCCTATTGGGAAGTCCAACTGCTGTTAGACAAAATCAAAAAAAGAGTGAGCTATTGGTATAACAAGAATCTGTCTTTAGTTAGGAGGGCTCAATTCATAATAGTTGTTCTTAACTCCTTGGACATCCACTAATTGTCGCATATTACTTTTTCTAAAAGCATTATTAAATCTATAGACATAATCATAAATAATTTTATACTGAAAGGCAAGATTGAAGGGAAAGGATTATGAAAGTAAGATGGCCAAATATATGCATCCTTAAAGAAGGAGACCTAGGCATCACCCCTCTTAAAATAACAAACAAGGTCTTATTGGCCAAGAAATTATGGAGATTACTTAAGGATAAGTAAGCATTATGGGTTAAATGGGTGAATACTTATTATCTGGAAAATGGAAATCTATAGACAGTTTAACCAAAATCAAGTAGCTCTAAGACATTTATAAATATATTAAGACTAAGACAGATATTGAGGAACATGTTCAGATACAAAGTTAGTACAGAAGAATCAATTTCCTTTTGTCATGACATATAGATAGGAGTTCCACCTCTTTCTGATCTTGAACAATTGTCTCCTACTTAAAGTAGCATTCCTTTTAAGTACTCTGTTAAAGAAGCTTTAATAGGATTAAGGAACATAATAGAAGCCTACCTAGATAATCTCACTCTCCACAAGATCCTAAACACCTCGTTAATGATAGTAGAGGAGGACAAACTAACTTGGTCAATCAGATTAAAAAAGAGAGTTCAATAATAAATCTTATCGGGAAGCTATTAGATAAAAAATCCAATGGTAAAATGACATAAGATTGTGTGGTTTAAAAAACATGCTTATTATGCAAAGAGAGAGAGGATCAATCAACCATCTATTCTTCTATTGTACATTCACAAAAGATTTATGGCTATCAATACTCTAACTATGCAACATCCAAGAGCTAATAGCAGATTAGATAGGAAAAGTTGATTGGCCAAGTGTGTGTTAGCGATAAAATATCTCTAAGTTATGCGATCTATCAATTATGGATGGAAAGGAATAAAAGAGCATTAAAGGAATAAGAAATAGAAAAGAAAAAAACAAAATTAGAGAGCAAATAGCAAATGCAGCACTTATACTAGGAATAAATGAAGACTATCAAAAAAGGAAGGTTAATGGCATAATCAAGTTTGTAAGAAGGAAGCACTTTTAATATCCAAAACAGGACTTATAGGATTTGTATTGTATTAGGCCTTCACAGCCTAATAGGGGGTAGTCATTAGTTGCTTTACATGTCAAACTCCTATGTAGATATATTAACCATTTATTAATTCATTTTTTTCAAAAAAAAAAAAAGATGTGGAGTATGACAGCACTATCCATTCTCAACGATGGATCACTATCCATTCTCAACGATGGTTTAAGATTCTAAAAGAAAAACCACATATTCATTCAGCTCATACTTAAGGGGAAAGCACATTCCAACCTATTTCAATATGTAATGTAAATACAAAATTGTCTCAAAAGCTAATAAAAACCTTGAGTTTAGTAGTTGGGGAGAGCTAAAGTGCCTTGTTAGCAAATTACGGATGACTACTTTCCTTAGGGAACCTACAAAGAGGGAAGAAAAAATTACTTGTTCTAAAAATAGATGTTGGAATAGAATGTACACATTGCTTGCCTTAAATTTAACTTTACTAGTTGATTTTGTTAAGCTAATTTTAAAATGTAATATAGTAGCTTAATACTCCATTATTCTTAATCAAGATACAACAACTCCTTTTTCATAAAGTAGAGGTCTTCATTAAAGGTTAGACTTTAATCCTTTTTAGTAGAGTTAAAGTAGACAAATTGGGATAGTCCCAATTATATATTTTTTTATAAAAAAAAAGCCTCCATACTAGGATATTGCAATCAATCCATAGTGGAAGTTAAAGTGAATGTGTCAACATTTATCATGTTGTATAGATTGTTGATAAAAGATGGTCTATGGAGGGTGGGTAAGTAAATTAGTACATGACCTGATTTTCAAGAGTCCAACAATTGTAATAAACACTCTAGAGCTATTTGGTATCACTTTTTTTATCGTTATTTTTTATTTATATATTTACAAATTTATTTGGTTAATATTTATAATAAAAACTTGAAAATAAAAATCCTTTTAGTTGAGATTTCTGATAAAGTAATTTAGTAATAACAATCAAAATGTAAAATAAATTCAAATCCTTAAACCAAAATATTTTTATACACTTTAAAAATATATATTATTTAATAGATTACGTCAATTATTTAATGTCGAAAAATATATTTATAAAACTTGTTTTTGAAACGTGGAGAAACATATTTTTTATTTTTTTGTTTTTATTTATATTTTGTTTTTTATTTTGTAAATAAAAATATAATATAATATAACCAAATATTTATTTTTCTATTTTTTCTTTGTTTTTTTAACAAAAATAGAAAAATAAAAGTAGAAAATCTCAACTAAAAAGTTAAGAACATATAGTTATGGAATTGTCATGAAGGACAACCAAGGCTTCTTAATTTGTCCTCTTTTCATGGTAACGAAGGAAGATCCCAAGCTGCCTCTAATGTGACTTTAACCATATAAATTAGAGGACTATCGTACGAACTAAACTGCAATTCTAAGTCAGATTCGTTTCCTCTTAAATTCGCCCGAGACGGTGGCTTTGTTCATACTCCAAGAGCATTGTTAGGCACATTGTATCAGTGAAAATTTCTCCTAGTTCCATAATTTCCCATCCATTAAGGTATCTCTTTAATGCAACCATCCATCCTTAGCCACCAAAAATGGTATAATTAGATTCTAAAGGATTGTATAAGTAAACCAAAAGGACGTCCATCAACAGCGTTTGTAGTCCAACGGTTAGGATAATTGCCTTCCAAGCAATAGACCCGGGTTCGACTCCCGGCAAACGCAAGCAATTTATTCTCTTCTCCAATAGTCGTTCTATTTTGTTTTGATTTTTTTTTTTCACTTTGAAGAAGCAACAGCACCAGCACGTGAGTGCTGTGATGAAAGCCTGTAGAAAGTGGACAGCAGAGAAGTATCCAACGGCTTAGATCTGATCACTCACTGCCAGTTAGAGTTCAAAGCCGCACCTCGTCTCGCCCTCTCTCTCTCTCTCTCTCTCTAGTAAAATAAACAAGAGCAACAAAACCCTCCTTTTTAACTGCGCGCCGTCTTGATATCGTAGGAACTGAATCTGATGGCGGAGCATCTTGCATCGATATTCGGAACGGAGAAGGACAGAGTGAACTGCCCGTTCTACTTCAAGATCGGCGCGTGCAGGCACGGAGACCGCTGCTCCAGACTGCACACCAAGCCTAGCATAAGCCCTACTCTTCTTCTCTCAAACATGTACCAACGCCCCGACATGATTACTCCAGGCGTCGACGCTCAGGGCAACCCCATCGACCCCCGCAAGATCCAGGAACACTTCGAGGTTGGTTTTTCCTTTTCGAATTATTTTCTTATTCTCACCTTTTTATGTATTTTAGGTTTGGGTTTTGGATTTTTGGTTAAAGATCCTACTTTTACTAATTAATGATCGACTAGGGTAGAATTATGTTGGTCCACCTTGATTAGGATGATATAAGTCACTGTTGCCGTGCCTTCGATTTCAATTTCAGGAGTTCTATGAAGATCTTTTTGAGGAGCTGAGCAAATATGGTGAAATTGAGAGCTTGAATGTCTGTGACAATCTTGCTGATCACATGGTGCGTTTGTTATGATAATTACCATTCATTCATCTTTCTAATTACACGATGTAGAATGATATATCTGTTATTATATATAGTTTTTGATAGGTAGATTTGTTTATGTTTGCTCTCTCTTTGATGTATGTGTATAGGTGGGTAATGTTTATGTTCAGTTTAGGGAAGAAGAGCATGCAGCCAATGCTCTCCGCGCTCTCACAGGAAGATTTTATGCTGGTTTGCCTTCTTTTTCTTCCTTTTATCATTTTATTTTCAACATTTTCTGACTGTGTTTGTTCACCTGTTATTCTATATTTTGCTGATGCATTATCAACTGCACGCATGTTATTCTTTCGTAATTGTAAGTTGGATATGGTCTGTACTGCAGGGAGACCAATTATCATGGACTTTTCTCCAGTGACGGATTTCCGCGAGGCTACCTGCAGGCAATATGAAGAAAACACTTGCAACCGTGGTGGGTACTGCAACTTCATGCATCTTAAAAGGATTAGCAGGTAAAGTTTCTCGCCTCCACAACCAAAATTTACTGGAATGCCCTTTTTATGTTTATGAATTGCTTGCTTCCTTATTCCTAGGGAATTGAGGCGCCAGTTATTTGGGAGTCATCGAAGAAGGCACAGTCGCAGCAGAAGCAGAAGCCCTCAAAGGCATCGCAGCCACGAAGAGCATTATCATGGGCGTGGTTCCAGTCGAAGGCATGATGATCGGGAGCACCATCATGAAAGTCGGAGTAGGAGACACAGGAGTACAAGCCCTGGCCACAGGAGAGGAAGAAGTAGAAGTCCTCCTGGAAGGCGCAATAGGAGCCCAGTTAGGGAAAGCAGTGAAGAGAGGCGTGCAAAAATTGCACAATGGAACAGGGAAAAAGAGAAGCATCATGTTAATGAAGATACTATCAAAGCTGGTGATGGCAACCTTGACAATGGCAGTGGGGATAATGGTAATGCACAAAATGATGACCAGTATCTTCAATATCAACAGAAGCAGCCCCCTCAGAAAGAAGAATATGGATACTGATTCATTTTTAAGAATCTGGTTCGTGACTTACTAGTCTTTATTCTTTGATGATGATTTCAAACTCTGCCTGCTCATTTAGGACCTTTTTGAAGCAAAGACCAAAAGTTTTATAAATATAGCTTACAGCCCATTTTCCCCTGTGCAGGTGTGCAGGTTCACAATTCTGTCATATGGATTATCAAAACTTTTCCTCTTTTTCTTTTTTTTTTTTCCTTTTAACCTTTTAATAACAATCAAACTGCATGACTGCATGCTTCATTGCATTATAGTTTTGGGGTTAAATGCATGTACACCTTTTAATAATTATATTCAGATTTCAAAAACACCCTTGACCTTTTTTATTACAATTTTTTATCTTTTAACAATTCATTGCATTTCAACATTACTCCCTTAGAGGATGTTTAGTTAGGTTGTGAGTTGTGATTTTTGTGTTTTTATATTAGTTTTTGTGTTTTTTTTCGATTTTTGTGTTGTATTAATGTGTTTTTTTTTAATTTCTGTGTTTAAAAAAATAGGAAACCAAAACTCAATTAAACAAGGCCTTAGGTTTTCTGCAGTGACTGTACATCAGTTTCAAAAATGGCTTTTGTATTTATAATTATTTCTCATCAAATGGATGAAGTGGTGAAGATCCATACAGTTTTGTTCTTGATTTTCCATTTCTTCTTAAAGGAGAATAAAAACTAACTTGTGATAATTATTTTAATCCGAGTTCTTTTACCTGATTAATTATGTGGCAAGATATTCTGTGATTCCTCATTGGATGAAATTTTGTTAGTGAAAAAGATGGCAACCAATTGTAGCCTTTGAGGGGTGGTCTCTTCAATTTGAATATAGATAAGGGGTATAAGTGTAGTTAACCCTACCTTTTTAAATACTTCAAATTTTTTGCCATACCTTTTTTAGTGTGGACATGGTCTAGTTTGAGTCGAAATGAGGAACGGCTGCACCTTCATCTCTTTTCATTGTCTTACCCTCTTTTTCAATTTGTTGAAACTTAAATTCGAACTTTGAAGCTTCTCTGACAATTAGTTCAAAAAGCTTTATGATGACAATTGGCTCTTTAACTGTCACGAGGATTTTTATTTCTCCCTCGTCTCCTTGTGCTTGATGGTCTTGTGTACAAAATCTGCCAGACTCTGTGTACTTGGACATTTCATATGTATGCATGCATGTGATGCATTTCATAAATTTGCTTTTAGTGAGTGTGCCTCACAGTAAGGGATTCTTTGACCAACGCTTATTCAGCCTAGGGAACGATCAGTTTTGACGGGTTCTGTGAACTCTCTTTCCCTTCACTTATTTTGTGTTTCTTTGTTTCAACCTTTAGATAGAGCTTACGTGTGTTAATGAGTTTTGCAGGTTCAGGTATCCCTGCTTCTCTCAGACCGGGCCCTTGTGTTAATCTCAGCTTACAATGAAATTTGTGTACAGGTTGTGGTGCGGTGTTGGATGGTTGATTTTTCAGGACTGTTAAGGTTTCAGGGTGAAAAAGCTGCAAATCCGGACCTTTGTTCATACAACCGCACAGTTGGTAATTTTAGCATGCTAGTGTTTGGTATTTGTTTCAGGTTGGCAGTGGCTGCAGCAATGTTGTGTTACTTAGTTCCTCTTTTACAACCCTTGTTGACAGTGGCTGCAGCAATGATGTGTTATTTAGCCTCTTTTACAACCCTTGTTAGACTGCACCTTGTTATTCTATTAAAGATTGTTGTAGTTAATGCTTGTGTATCATGAATCCTTTTATGTGCATGAATGATTCTCGCATTTGCATCTTCTTCATTTTTGTCTTCTGAGCCTTCAGCAAATACGCCATGGAGTTGTTTTTTTCTCGTTCTGCAACAACGGGCATGACCCACATTATCGTGGCTCTAATCATTTGATAACTAGGCAAAATTGTACATATTAATTGCATTAAATCAACCGAAGGAAGAAAATTAATATTAGGAAGCAGTTGGAACAAATGGATTTTACAAAAATTTTGTGAAATTTACTTGTAATTTTAAATTTTTGTATTTGAAATTTAAAAAAATATTTATTTTAATTTTGAAATTTGAATTTTAGAAAATTTAATATAATTAATTTAATTTTTATTAAAATAATTAAAATTTGTAAATGAATTTCATAAATTTAAGAGATTTTTATTTTACAATAAATTTTATTTTATACATTCATTTGTTCCGATCTGTGAATTGTGCATCTAACTCGGACTTTTAAAGCACGAGCTACGGAACATTTAGATGCCCAATCCTCCCCGCGCATGCATTAATGGAGATTATTACTCAAATGTAGAAAGTCCTCTTCGTCTTAGTCATGCATTAATATAATTATTATGCGAGGTTTAAGGGATGGGGAAATAATTCGTTCTTAAAAACCGGGTTAGTGAGCTAGTTTCATATTTCTAATTCTATTGTCAAGTCTTTTTCAACCGCTGAAGATCAAGCCGCAAAACTTAATTGCATTGAACCTTCCTCTTTTATGATTTGTTACTTGCAAACAATTGAAAGATTTTTTCTTATATTTTTTTTCAATAATAGTAAAAAGCCTCAAGCTTATAAGATATATATTAATTGTAACAACAAAATCAACTGTTTTTAATATGGTCCTCAATTCTCAATCATTTGCAAACAGAGGCTGAAAAAGCTTTTTAAAATTAAATATAAATTTGTAGTTTTTAGAATTTCAAAAACCAAATTCATTTGGCTCGTTTAATCCGATTAATAGAAAATTTTTTAGTTAATTAATTCAATTTTATATAAAATTTTCTTGATAAGAAAACTTCTTAATTTTTATTTGACTGATTGGTTTAATCATTTATAAATTAAGAAGTTTAACTAATTAATTATTGATTTTATTAATTATATTAATTTTTTAATCAAAAAAAGAGAATTTATTACTTGAACTTGAAAAAATGATTTATAAAAAAATGTCACAAAAAATGAATTAAGAACATCATTAATTTCTATCTTATTTAAAAATATAATGTTATTCTAAAAATAATTTCATATTTTCTTATCTATAATTTATTTAAATATAAAAAATATATTAATGCATGTATTTTTAAGAAAAAGGTGGTTTATAACTCTTTTATATAATATTGAAATATTTAAATTTTTTAATGAAAGATAAAATATAAAATAATTTTTAAAGTACAATTTTAATAATTATTATTATTTTAATATTTTAAATTTGCATTCAATTTTAATTAAAATTATTACCAATTGGTCATACAATAATATAT
>JAOXYD010000008.1:7995640-8011589 GCA_028565735.1 Pinacopodium congolense
TTCAAAAATATTTTACAATATTTAAAATATTAAACTGTAAAATATTTTTGAATATACTTTCAATTCTCAAATATAATTGAATAATTTCAATATAATAAAAAAATTATTTATAATTGAAAATATTCAATTGTAAAATATTTTTAAATAATTAAATCTATTGAAAATATAATTGAAAATATAATTTTTACAATATAATTGTAAAATTATTTATAATTAAAAATATAATTAAAATTATTCTATTTCAATAAAATAGTTTTCAATCTTTTGAAGGAATAAGTTATATGTTTGTTAACTAAACTTAAAAGTTATTATACAATACTTCTTAATAAAATATTGATGTATTAATCACTTGTTATTTTTATAAAGAAAAATTTTAATTTTGACTTGAATTAAATGAATTTTAGAAGGTTAATCACTAGATTGAAAAATTTTTAGAAGTTTGTTTATTAAATTGAAAAATTTTTAGAAAGTTGCTTATTGAATTGAAAATTTTTTAGTAGGTTGTTCAAAGTGAAAATTTTTTAAGATAAGGTGTTTACGTAGACGATGACGTGGTACTTTTGTCACGTTGATGCCATGTCAGCATTAGCCTAACAAAATTAAAGTTTTACCTTGATTAAAAAAAATTTCAAAGATTAGTCTCTCAATTGATAATTTTTAAAGGTTAGTCACTCAACTGAAAATATTTTAAAAAGTTAGTCAATTGTGTGACTATTATCCCTAAAATAATATTCATGATTTCACTCTTTGTTCAACCTCTGCCTTATAAAGGAAAAATTAAATGGTTTCCAATGCCATATAATTAGATATTTTATATGTTCTTTCTTTTCCATTTCAGTTACTTTCTATTTATAAACTAATATCTTCTCTTTAACATGAAATTATCTTTACCCTTCACAAGGTTGTTTTTCATAACCCTATCACCAAGAAAACTATTGATGGTTTTCATTTGCATGAGCTTTATTATTTCTTTTTTGACTCTCGAATTCCAAGAATTTCAAGCTATTACCACATCTATCAATAAAAATTCCTTGTGGCATCATCATTTGGACCATCTATTAAAATTCATTCTAAATAGAATAGTTTCAGGTCTTTCAAAAGAAGTTTATGATGGAAAATTTTGTCATTATTCTAAAGATTCCTTTTGGTTCATCTATGTCTAGAACTACTAAAGCTTTTAAACTTGTCCATTTAGATGTATAAGGACCTTTCTCCATTTCTTTTGATGATTTTAAATACTTTGTCACCTTTATTTATGATTTCTCGAGTGTTATATATATTTATATATTGAAATAAAAAATTAAAATATTTAGTTGTTTCAAGGACTTTCATACATTGATTACTAATCAATTGTTTACTCTTATTAAAATTCTTAGATCTGACAATGATACTGAATATATGACCGATGAAATGAAAAACTTCTTAATCTCTAAATACATATTGCATTAGACTTGTTGTGTAAATACACTTCAAAAAATGGTATAGTTGAATGCAAAAATCATGACTTGTTAGAGAAAACTAGATCAATTATGCTTCAAATGAAGGTTTTGAAGTCTTGTTAATCTTATAAAATTCTTATTGCTACTTATCTTATTAACTGATTACCTCATCGTGTGTTGGATTTCAAATCTTCTCATGCTATCTTATAAGTTTTAAAAAAACCATATTTGTCTCACTTGAAGGATTTTTATTGCACTTACTTTGTGTATTGTCTAATTACTCAACATGAAAAACTTGACTCATGAGTGATGAAATGTATCGTTTTAAGTTATTCATAAAATCATAAAGGATACAAATATTAAAATGCAATCACCAAGAAATAGTATATCACTAGAGATGTTCATTTCATTGAGATAACGCCTTATTTTATAACACCTGACCAGGGGGAGATTTGAGTTGAATTTCTACTTTTGTCAAATGTTAAGCTGTATTATTAACACTTTTCATAACCAACTGCATCAGCCCTAGCCTCAACTGTAGAGATTATTAAAAACTCACCTATTGTATCTTGGAAAACAAATATTAATACACAAGACACGCAGTAGTTCCTTGATATAATTCTCTACAAAATCATCATCTTCCTATAAAACCTCATGAATATGTAGCTCATGCAGTTGGGTACCATCTTACTAATTATCTGAAATGTTAAAGATTATCACCTGCATATAGAGCATTTCTTGCAACTATCTCCAATATTTTTGAGTCTAAAACATTTTAAGAGACTTATTCTGAAAATGTATAGAGGCAAGCTATGAACAAAGAATTAATAACACTAGCTGAAAATGATATATAGAGTATTGTTCCTCTTCCTAATGGTAAATGGGCCATTGGTAATTGTTGGGTTTTTAAGACTAAATTTAATTATGATGGATCGATAGATCATTATAAAGCTCACCTTATTTCTCAAGGATTTACTTAAAATTTTGTGGTTGATTATAAGGAGACATTCACCCTTATTGCAAAAACGACTACAATTAGACTCCTTTTGTCTATTGTTATTAATAATGTATGGCCTTTATTCCAATTGTACTTCAAAATTTTATTTTTTTACGGATATCTCAAAGAAGAGATATTCATGAAACTTCCTCCAAGACATTTTCAAAGCAATAGTCCTAATTTGGTTTGTAAACTCCATAAACCTATTCACGAGTTAAAGCAAAGTCATCATGTGTGGTATACTAAGTTGAGCTTGGTACTTACAACTTTTGGTTTCGCAAGGGGTTTAGCTAACTCCTCTTCGTTTGACTTGGTACATTGATAAACTAATGGTTTTTATTTATGTAGATGATCTCATGATTACTAGTAACAACCTTGATATTATTACTTAGCTTAAAAGGAATTTTCAAGCCCAGTTTTCTACTAAGGATCTTAACTCCTTAAAATAGTTTCTTGGTATTAAAATGACTTACTTATTTTTCTTTAATCAACAAAAATGCATTTTAAATTTGCTTTAAGATGTTGATATGCAACATTCAAGGCTTCTCTTACACGTTTAGATAGTAGATTGAAACTTGAGGCTTACATGGAACCTCTTAAATTGCCATGTAATTATCAAAAGCTTATAGGTAACTTATCTATTTAATGATTATTAGGCCTAACATTACCTTTGTTATCAAACTTGTTAGTTAACACACATGCACCTATTGCATATCACCTGTGTATGGTGAAACGTATTCTGCGATATTTGAAACCCGAAATAGACATAGTAATATTATGGGTAGCACTAAGTTTGATTGAGCAAGTAATAATATTGATTGTTGCTCTACTATTGGCTATAGTATATTTTCAGTAGTGATTTTATTTCATGGAAAAGAAAAAAAAAGCATATTGTCATTCATTCTAGTGTTGAAGCTGAATATCGTGTTATAACTTCAACATCTTACGAACCAGTATGGCTTTAACATCTCCTTACCAATATAGGTCGTTTATGTAACACTCCCATACCTCTGTTTATGATAACCAGGCTGTCATGCATATTGCAGCTAGCTCAGTATTCCATAAAAGAACCAAACATATTGAAGTGGACTACCACCACATTTGGCAACAAGTTCAGTCGAAGTTCCTTAAGCCTTATTATGTCCCAAATAATGATCAACTTATGGATTTACCTTCTATTTAGTCTCATCGACTTGTGACCAAGCTTAGATTTATCGATCCTTTGGCTTTAGCTTGATGAGGAGTGTTAGAAAGAAGATTTGGCTGACTTGAAGATTTAGAGTATCTTAAATAAATCTAGAATATTTGATTTGAATATCATCATATTTTGTACATCCCATTATTTTTGTAATTGACTATTTACAAACTTCTTACCATGTATATATAGAACAATGCAATTACATGTCCTTGTATATATAAGGGATCCTTCTGCTTTATGAGATATAGAACTTTAGTAATAAAATTTCTGTCACTTTTTCAATTTCTTCACCCCTTTCAATTTCTTCATCAACAAACCTAGAAAATGAGGAAATATAAATTGACTTTAAGGGTGAGTACAAAAAAGAAAAAAAAACTACAATAATTTTCAATCTATTCAATCAATCATATTAACTAAAAAATAAAGGGAATAACATTTTAAATTTGATTTATTATATTTTTAAAATTTTTATTTAGTAATAATTTTAAAAATTCCTATAACAAAAAATTTAATATTTTTATGTTGCAATCCTTTTATGTCAATAAATAAATTTATTTATATAATAAATGCTAATGTGGGTTTTCAATAATAAATAAAAAAATTTATCGGAAGATACGTAATATAAAATGATAATATAAAACTAAAATATTGTAGTTGAATCACCGTAATATTTAACAATTTGAAACAGCATAAGTACGAGTTTGGTATCAAATTTGAAGTATCATAATTTTACTTTGTAAATAATTAATTTTGTTATATGAAACACCATGGAATTTAAAGAATAATAACTTTATGTAAGTTTATAAAAGATTATCACAAAATGATTCTAAAATAATAATTTTCATTTTATTCGTTAGTAGTGAATATGTCAACATTAAGTTGATTCAAAGAAATATTTAAATATTCTTATATATTCAAAATTATCTATTAATATGTAAAGAATATCTTAAACAGTTTAGTATATGATAGTCAAAATTATACAATTGAGTCCTTCATTGTAATATTTCAAGTGGAGATAGTGTGAAATAAGGTTATAGCTCTAGTACATCACATGTTGAACTTAGGACTATGAAAAGTAATGATGTATACATTCTCTGATTATTAGTTTATATCTTTACAGTCAATCGATCGGCTATAAGTTTTATATATGATATTATATATTTATTTAATAAGGGTATCATTTATCTTTATATATTTTTGTTAATTTTATTTAATAATTAATACTAAAGATAAAATTCCTTAAATAATTACTGTATAATTAAAAATCATAACAAGATTATAATTATAAGATTCACATTATATTTTCATATTATTTTTAGATCGTTTTTAGTCGTAATTTCATTAAGATATGGTATTGATATAATGGAAAAACTAACACATGTTATATTCTTTCTTATGAAAAAAGTAATCGATTCATAAATTAAAGTTTGAAGATACTTAAACAAATATATGAGTACTTATTAGAGAACAAGTTTACTGAACTAATTGATTATGAGAATCTTAAATATATTATTACTTATGGATTATCTCATATTCTTTAGATTTGATATTACCAAAGTTATCTTATATAGAAATATTATATATTTATAACCTATTTTATGGAGTAGTTTAAATCGATATTAATTGAATATAGTATAAATTGTACGAAGATAAACGAGTGAATTAATAAAGAATTCATCACTTTAAAGTATTTAGAAATAATGTTTCTCTGCTCCTAATTAATAATTATTTAGGAATTCTTTAATTAAAGTAAAACAAAATTTTACAAGTTTTTTTTTCAAATATCAATTATAAATTATTTACTGATTAAAACAATAAATATGATTGAATTATTTACAATTAACGCATATTCTTTAGTGGATTTCAAATTGGAACATAGGATGATTAAAGAATAAAATTGTATATTATAATTATACATGAAAATGTTAAGTCCAATCATTTTGACATTATTAATATCTAAGTAGGCATAACATATTACTAAACATCATTTTTATCTATAATTATAAATTATATAAATAAAGAATTAAGTTTATAAATTAAAATTAAAATTTATAATTATTATCATAAAGGCCTATTAAAGAAAAAAATAATAATTAAATTGCACTTAATTTTGAAGTTTAAAATTTTTTAAAGATCAAATATATGATATTTGATTTTATTAAATCTAAATTATAGTTATAATTAAAGTTAATTTATATTTAATTTTAATATTAAAATCTTATTTTTCCCATTATAAAGAAGAAAAAAAAGAAAAAAAGAAAATATTCTTCTTCTTTTTTTAGTATTATTATTATTATTCTTCTTCTTTTTCATAAAGTGTTTGCGTTCTCCTCATATATCATTTATAAATATTGTTAGAGACTTAACATTTAGACAACAGTAATTGATAGAATTATTAAAAAAAAAAAGATTCTATAGGAAAGATAAGCTAAATTTGCCTAAATCTCATATATTTTTATGTTTATTGTTTCAAGTTAAATTCATTAATAAATATTGTTAGAGACTTAACATTTGGACAACTGTAATTGATAGAATTATTTTAAAAAAAGATTCTATATGAAAGATAATCTAAATTTGTCTAAATCTCATATATTTTTGTTTCAAGTTAAATTCATTAAAGTTAGAAATTGTAAAATTATTTTCAATTACTCTATGATTTGACAACACTGGCCATATTGTCTCTAAAGAAGTATAGAAGCCATTTCTTTCCTTTAAGCATGAGAGCACTCAGAGACTTCTGATATTAATGCATAAATAAGAGGCAGTGAGGAGATGCACGTAGGACAATATGGGTAGATAATAATTACAATCTCTATCCTAAATGAATATTAAATAAATATAGTATTACACAATAATTTACAACTGTAATTATTAATAAACCACTTAAAGAGTCATCAATTTAAACTAAATTATGACTTGTATTCAAATAACCATTAAAATCTTTCATACAATACAATTTTTATAAAAATTTGAATTCAAATCCTAAGTAAAGACACGCGAAGAATTCTGACACACTATCGACTTAGGAGTAAGATTTTACATGATTGATTTCAATTTAGTGATTTGAAAATTTTCATAATCAGTTCAAGCACTGAAAATTATGTTGAACATACAAAATGTTCCTGTCATGTAATATTTGCTATAACACGTTGCATGAATTCAGTTCTACAGGCCAATGTATACATATATATAGATGTATGCTAATGAATTGCAAAATCTACTTAATTTAAATCGATAAAACTTAAACGAATAAGTCATATGCTTTTTGAAAAATAATAATTAATAGTTAATAGAAACTTACTTCAATATTAAATTCAAAGTTTTCTATTATATCAAACTTACCTTAATGTACAAGAAAAAGAAAAAGAAATACATATATAGCAATAATAAGATTGTGGTTATTATAGAATTTATAATTTTTTGTTAATTGAACAGAGATTATGAAAAAATAGGTGTAATAATAAATATTTTATTCTTTGTTACAAATAATCAAAAATCATTATTCATCTATATTTTTAATTCACATACTCTATATTAATTAATAGCCTTAAGTTCAAAAAAGTAAATATTAATATTAAAATTAATGAAATTAAATTGTAAATTATTAAGGTGAATTATCCTACAAAATTAAAGTGCTTAAAATATTAATTCATTCAGAATAAATCAATACAAATATTATAAATATCCAGAATAATTTCAAATTAAATTAAAATCTGAATTTTTTATATACTATTTCGAGATGTGCAAAATTCATGCACGGCACTACTTAGGAGTAATAGGGGGATAAATGTTGACAATCACATTTCATGAGATTAAATGGGAAATTGGATTGGTAAGTTGTCAAGAGACCTTTATTTTCCTAGATGATCTCCCCTGTTTACTTCCCGAAGACTAAAATCACCACCATGCGTCTTTTACGTACTCAGCCTCAGTCATTCACAAGGCGTTTGAAAAAGTTTTAATTTTTGAATTTAATTTTTAAAATTTTTAAATATAAAAATTAATAAATAATATTATAAAAATTGAAAAAAACACCATAAATCTCTAATACAACACAAAAATTTATAAAAATATATAAAATTTAATAAAAAATTATAACTAAAAACTCAATCAAAGAATTCAAAATAAGCTTCTTTTAGTGTGAAAGAGACATTTTGGTGGGAAAAAATATACTCAATTAAATAACAGTATATTGTTGAAAATCCGAAAATCGATTACTCCATAAATTCCAACTATGTTAACATTTTAAAATCCGTTTAATTTGACCTCTTGTTTTTATTTTTATTTTTAAAATATAAAAATTAATTCAAATTATTTTCATTAATTTCTGTATATTTTTTATTAATTTTTTTATTCTTTTTAATTAATATTTATATATTATGTTAATTAATTCTTATATTAAAAAAGCAGATAGAGAGAACCAAAATAAAAATGTCAACCAAATAACCCTTTAAATTAAAACTGATAAAATAATAATATTCTTTGACGCCAATCTTTCCACATAAATAAGCCAAATCGAATTTGAAATCACAGAGGCAAACTGTACAAAAAAAATTCCCATAGAGTAGCAGACTAGCAGTACATATGAGAGGCAACAATTTCCTCCACTTGGAATTAAAATATTATCAAGCTATAATATAATCCAATTAATCCCTGACCTCCAATTTCTTTTTTTTTTTTTTTCAAGATGATAGAAATTCCCAAATCACAAGTGAAATTTCATGACCATCTATACGTTGTACCCACATTACCGCAGAAAATCCATGAATCTTAGCCACGAAAGCCCGCTCTTGTTGGGTTTTTCGACTTCTATTGAGCAAGACGACGCCGTAGTTACGCCAGCGGGACTCCCTGTTGCGCCGTCGTCGGTCGTCGACCTTTTTGGACACATAAAAAAGTTCCTTGATCCCAACACCGCTAATTTCTCCTCCCTATCCAAGCCTGTCCCAACTCCCAACACAAGTTCAACTTTCCATCAATCACCACCTTACACGTGCAATAATCCCATCGCCCACAAACGAAGAGAACTAATCAGAAAACAGAAAACAGAGATAAAAAGATTTTTGTCTTACTTTCCAAACTAAACTGCGAGTAATGGAGATCGAAGCTAGAAGCATCTATCGGAAGAATTGGTCGGCGACGTTCCTTGATGTGCTGCTGAATAGCGGCGGCAATCAGGTCGCCTGTCGTCGATTCCGGCGATATCAGTACCTGCACCGCACCAACGCTACCCTGGATCGTGACATTAAGTAGCAACTTCGTCAACTTCAGCTTCGCCTCCGGAAGACCTCCGGTGTTGAAAATCTTCACATCATGCAAGTTCGGTGCGGTATTTGGCCGTCGCATCCTCGGCTCTGGCATGTCCACCGGTACTCCTCCATGAAAGGACGACGATTTCTCCGTCAACCGGTTCTTTCTACTTTTCTCCGATTTCTCCGGTTCGTATCCTCTACGGTTACTCTTTGGAGTCTGCATAGTATATGAGAACAAAAAATCTGTAGAGGTTGTGTTCGATGGAGGAAACGACTACCTCATACGGCGGTAGCGGAAGAATCGGAGGCGAGGGAAACCAAGAGCTTGGGAGCAAATATGGCCCTCAGTTTCAGTCCAACCGGCAGCGACCATAAGAAGAATGGCAATACAGTGAATATTCCGAACACAAAGGGCAGAAGCCTAATGTTTGGAACTAATGATGCAGTTATAGACTGCCCAATGATAAGTATGTGCATCTATATAGACACGGCAGTGGCCTTTCTGGCCAGAGCCGGTTATTTGGTAAGGGATAGATTGGTTTGAATCGAACTTTGTTTTTTAGCGTTGGACCGCCAAAGTGGACTCTGGATTACCGGTTATTGACGGTGGCTAAAGAACTTGGGAGATTTGCCTGGGACTTTGTGTTTTTAACTGGAGCAGGAGGATATGTTGAGGTGGATAAATTTGATGGTCTGGTAGCTGTTACTGACACGTGGATGATGATTATGGAACAGCTTATTCGGTGATACATTGATGAGGAGTCGTCCTAAACGGTGAGGCGTCATGTAGCCAATTATTGCCTGATAATGGCGGCTACATAACTCATGATCACGCGTTCCACACGTGAACTAAGGTTTTATTTCCAATAATTAATTGATTTTGGCGGACAGAGGGACAGTAAGAGGGATGGGATTTTCCTTGAAGCCTCCCATTGCGAAACAGAACTATTTTCAACTATATTCGATTTAGTAAAAGAATACTGTTAGCTCGTCCACGTGTTAAACAGTTAGCCGATAGATATGGGTCCGCATTGACGTTTGTCGCATAGAACCTTACGGGCATGCTAGGAAGATGAGTGAAGGATTTCACTGCTGCACAGCAGCCCGTTTACAGCGCACCTGCCCCAAATCCTTTTGAGGTTCACGATCCAGTGAGTTCAGCTGGCAGCAGTACCTCAACAGCCATCAATTGACCAAGTCCTTTTGGTCCTTACCAAGCCGCATACCCACAGCCACAGCAATAACGGCAAATTTTGATGAATACAGGAATCCTTAAGGTCATTCGATATTATATTTTATTTCTATTTTATTAAAAATATAATTGCGATTCATAATAAAAATTAAAATAACTAAAATTTATTTAATTAAAATTTGTAATAAAAAAATTAGAAATACGAATTTGGTTAATTATGTCATAATATTATTCTTATTTTGTAATTTTATTTTTAAAACCTACATAAATTTTTTTATGTTTAGGTTTTCTATTTTTATAAACAAAAAAACAAAATAAAATATAGTCAAATAGGCATTTTCCTTAATTTTTGTATTTTTAAAAATAAAACATAAAAAATTCAAACTATACCAAAACCGGTGAGGAATCCTGGTTTTACTATTATGATAAGCCACCGGTCAAAATGAAAATCGCACAATAATTAATAACAGCGATTCATTTATTTTGTCGTTGCAATCCTTGCCAAATTAATGCCACCAAATTTCCAGTTTTAAAAAAAGAGCATTCGCCAATGATGCATGACACTTAAATGTCATTAGAGAAGGATATTTACTTCACGGATGGATTTGATTTTATCAACCATAAGTTTCGTATACACTTATAATGTAAATGGTACGTATTAAATGCTTAATATTATCCACTAATAACGAAAAGAATCCTAATCAAATTGGCAATGTGAGACGTCTCGGTAGGGAATAGATGGCATGGATAAGTTCAGAACAAAAATGGAAATTTGAGATTCGGGAATTTTTCTATTCGAAAGGCAACAAGTGTGACAAGATAGAGTGACGTGAAATGCCACATTACGTCTCTAAAGAGGTTTCGTTCTTCAAATTAAATACGTCAATCGGCTATGTTTTATAAACATTAAATTTGTCAATCAAATTAGCAATTCATAACTAAATATTGTTCTAAACTCTATAATTCGATACATAATTTTGTTAAAACTTGCGTGCTTTATAACACTTCTATTATTTTCTACATTATGGACCTATTGTCAGAATTTTCGACAATTATCATTTAAATCTCGAGCCTTTTTGACCAAAAGTGGAGATCGGAAAGAAAAGAGAGCATTCATATGGTTTGTTTATGGATTTTACACCAGATTTGCCTGTCAAATGTTGCGAGTATGCATTTGTAATTGTACAGAAGAGATGATGAGAATTATTCTCTTATGTAATAAAAACTTACTGCCGTTGCTTTGTCTGATCTATTCTTAACAATCAGCTATATTCTTAACAGTAAGCCATGATTTTCCACATGAAATTGGCAAATCATTGTCGAACTTGCTTAGGTGATAAAACTAGGCTCATAATTGTTAACCGTATGACAACGTCATCAACGAATAGATACACAATGATAAGGAGAATACGAATGAACATGATAGGTATGTATTGTATAGATATATATGTGTGTGTGATAAGATAAAATTTATTCTGACGTACATATATTTAAAATTTGAAGTAATGAAGGAATTATTATCTTTATAATTGATTTAATTTAATTGCAATCATATATTTGATGGTAGGATACGATAGGAATAAAGATGGTGGATTGTTAAATCTCGATAAATAAGCACGTGCACTAAGCATATGTTGGAAGATTCTCCCACATAAAATACAAGGTTTTCTGCCGAACCCTTGAAAGTAAAAAATATCTATATTTTTAATGCTTTGCCTGAATCAATATGGTTGAAAATATCCAATTTGATTTTCGTATTAAACTTATTAATTTATCCTAATATATATTATTTGCATAGTAGTATTAAAGCCTACCTTCTAGTTGAATGATTAATCTTTTAGATAATATTTGCGCATGTGTCTTATACATGTTCTAGTTATATTAAAGTTACATGTTAAATTTTGATTTTGAGTAATTAAATATGCTGAAGGCTTAAACAACCATAAAGAAATGGTGTTCTTTATTATATTTTTCAGTTTTTTTTTATCTTATATACAAAGAGTCGGTTTGGCCCTCAAAAATTGCATGCTCTTTCACTAAACATTACGGGCATGCTATTTTCATTAAGAGATTAAACTTCAAAATTTTAAAATTATGTATTTCACTTTAGACAGTGAGGGCCTGATGTGATCCTACTCAGGGCTCCCTAAATTTTTTTGTTTATGTTTAATCTAACACTTAGGAAACAATCACGTAAAAACTATCATGAAATATGGAATGTTTGATAATTAGAGTTTTGATTATATTTTAATTAAAGAATTAATAAAAAAGGGGACGCTTCACTAGTCACCATCACTGTTGAAGGCCAATAGCTGGTATAACAGTTGCCCCATTTGGTTGAGCTGAAGGTCACCCTTGTCATAGTGATGCATTGAAGACAACCATTGCAACTCCAACAAGCTCACCAGTAATGAAAGTAGAAAAGAGATGCCATGGAAGATGTGAAATCTGGTGATGAAACATCTACAGGAAAAAAATACAATGATAAATTCATAAACACTAGGGAGAGGTTTCCGTTGAGCCTAGTGGCAGCAGTATTTGAGATCATCAGCAACGAAGGGAAAGAGTAATAGCTTGTCGATGGAGCCTAGAGAGGTACGTGCACCAAGGTGGAAGGTGGGTGGCCACGAGGTAATTACTCTTTGCCCACAAGATTGACGTAACGAGGTGTGTAATAACTACGCTTATATGTTCTGAGACTTTTCTTTATTTATGTGAAAATTTATGTGCATTAATGTGAGAATTAATGTACCCTTTTTCTTTGCATTTAGAGTAGGAATGTTTGACTTGACATTTTTTTCTCACTTAATACGAGATGCCTTCATCATGAATGACCCACCTTGCTTAAAACTGTTATTCCTTACGTGACAAGTGGGGCTCAACGTGGAGTCGAATGGGATCAAAAGTTTTAGTTTTGATACTAATTTTCACGAGTTTAGTATTTTACCAACCAACCGTACGCTACTAACAAGTTCTTTGATTAAGAATATTGGTCAATCTTTCTAGGATTACTTCTTTTAAGCACTCTTATCAAACACTTGATGAGACCTAACAAATAAAAAAGATAGAAACAATAACATAAGAACTTAGAAAACTTAAAGAATATTTGTATTGTATAAAGGATATGTTACAAATTATAGAATAATGATATGAATGAGATTCCTAACTTATTATTGTCCTTTACTCTTTAATAAATGGTTAGGATCGTTTCAGTCTAGCAAATTACAATGATTCTCCAGAATAATTTATATAATCACTCTATTAATTAAGGAGATAACCAATCTATCTATAAAATTCGTCACAGGACTGCATTCTCATCTCCTCAAAACATTGACCCAATTAAATATGCAATGCCCACGCTATATATTTTAAGACCTTTCTTTATTTATTTGATGTAAGATTAATACACCATTCTACTTCACGCTTAGAGGAGGAGAATGCATGTTGGACAAAATACACGCCATATTTACAAGAATCAAGTGTGTACACTACACGGTAGTGTGTGCATATACAAGGGCCACAATTTTACAAAAGCTATTAAAAGCCAAAGTTTTTTAAAATTTACAAAGCAGTCCAAAATATTTTAGTTTAATCTTAATCATGTCAAAATTTAAGTTAATAAAATTACATATTGACTCCAAACTAAAGTTATATTAGATTTTAAATCGCATAACAAAAAAGCAGCATTAAAGAAATTTTCAAAATTTTCATATTTATTTTGATATTAAAGTTAAATAATCAATATATGGTTTTGATTGAATTTTATGTCATTAATAAAGTCAGTAAACATTATTTCATTTTAGAGTAGTCAGATCATTTTTAGTATTATAATGATTAGATACATATTAATAATTTTTTAATGACATTAAATGGTAATTTTAATTAAATTAATTAAATAATTTCTTTTCCCACAATATAATATAATATTTTATTTAGTTTAATTACAAAAAGATGATAAATCAAAATTTTGGGCCCATAGGTACAAAATTTGTTTTGTCATCTTAATTAAGTTTGATTTGTATAAATTCATTATATGATTGGGAACTCTACTTATATGAAGTTTTAATTTGTCACAAAATTAAGTTTTATTCTTTATAGCATTGATATGTGGGAATAATATCTTGGTTCATATAATTATTCCTACTGCTATGCTTCTAGAAACTTTTTATACTCCAATATTATTTGATTATAATTTTTCTAATTGGAAAGAAGTTATGGACTTCCATTTGGCGTTCTATATGGAAGCATCACCATTTCCTATAAAATCAATTTTACTTGATAAAAAACATCATTTGAAAGGTAGGGGCAATTTAGTTAGTTAAGTTTGATGCTTATCAACTTTTATATAAATAAAACCAATTAGAGGTTCCACTATGATACTAATAAGGCAACATATTTCATGAAGATAATTAAAGAACAAATTGAGAAATCTTATAATGCCCTAGCAAATACCTAATGAAAAGGCTAACAAGTGGAGTCGTGATCTGGCTATAAGTGTGCAAGAGTACATAATAGAAATAAGGGATATCACTACTTAACTAACATTCCTAAAATATTGAGATATTTTAGCCCTTCCTTATGCCTTTCCTTTTAAATTCTCTTCGTACAAAATGTAATATATTTAGGGTATTCTATAACACATTTAAGGAAATTTGGGTCATAAATGAATTAGTAGCCATGTGCATAAGAGGAAGAGAGAATAAAATAAGATAAGTTAGAAAATTACACATCTAGTTGTTTATGATAAAAGGGAAATTAAAAAGAAACAAGGGTGCATCAAAATGGAAGAAAAATACAAATGTACTAATAAAGAAAAGTGGCATGAAGGATATATGTTTCTTTTATAAGAAAAAGGACATATGAAGAAGGACTACTAGAAATATAAAGCTTGGATAAAAAAGAATGGTATTCTTACATTTTAAGTGTGTCAAGAATATAATTTTATTGATATTCTTTATCATACATGGTTGATTGATTCAGGTATTATAATTCACATTGTTAATACCATGTGAAACTCCTTGATGCTAAGGAATTTGAACCTAAGCAAATAAAGCATATATTTAAGAAATAAGATGTGTTTACATGTTAAATTTGTGGGGTTATATCGACTACTTTTTAAATTTTGAATTTGTTTGAATGACCAAAGATATTTTATTTTATTCATAAATGATCATTCAAAGTTTATACATCTCTATATTTTGCATAAAAAGTCAAAAGAGCTTGAAGTCTTTAAGGTTTTCAAGCCAGAAGCAAAGGAATAAAAATACAAAAGAATTAGGATCTTAAGATTTGAAAGTATGGAAAATATTATGGTAGATACATAGAGATGGGATAGTGGAAGAATCCATTTACTATGTTTCTTCAAGTAGATGACATGATTAGACAGTACATAATGCTAAATGCACCACAAGAAGATGGTTTGGTAGAGAGAAGAAATCGTACCGTTATGGACATAATGAGAATCACTATTAGTAATTCTAGTCTCCTATTAACTTTAAGAAATGAAGCCTTAAAAACTATTGTGTATATCTTAATTGGGGTTTTATCAAGATCGATTCTTAAAACTCCTTTTGAAATATGGAATGATAGGAAACCAAGCTTTAGACACTTATATATATGGGGTTTTCTTACTGAAGTAAGGATTTATAATCCTTTTCTAAAGAAATTACGCTCAAGGACAATCAATGACTATTTTATTGACTACGCAGATAACTCCATAAGATTTAGATTTTGCTGTCCGTTAAATGCACTAAAGATAATTGAAGCAAAAAATGTGAGCTTCCTTAAAGATTATAGACACTTAACACCTATTTGTTTTTTCGAATTATTAAGATCCTTAACATTCCAAAACACTAAAGACATAAAAATAAT
>JAOXYD010000008.1:8033845-8045081 GCA_028565735.1 Pinacopodium congolense
TAATACAGCACAAAAACTCAAAAAATAACACAGAAACCAATAACAATATCACATAAACTAATACACATACACAAAAAGAAAAATAAAAAATAGAAACGAGAAGTGATACCAAACGTGATTTTAGCAAATGAAATGGTTTAATCATTGGACAATTAAAATAAGAAAGATAGGTTAGTGAAAAAGTGCAGAGGATTCTGGAATTTTTCCAGAACTAGAGCTCTTTACAAATCTGGCTTAAGAGGCTATATCCAATGGTCCGCCTACTCTACTCATATATCATAAATCTTAATTTTATGTGAATAAATCAAATACATTATTCACATAAAAGTATGTATATCTAGCTTAAAGCATCTCTCAATCATATTTCACCTGATACCTTGGCACCACTTCGGCACCTAAGTATGGGACAACATATTTCCAGAATTTAGGATATTCCAACACTACTCCAGATTCTAACCACGAGTATAAGATATCTCCATAATTCAAGATATCTCGATACCTACTCCATGAATAGATATGTAACCCCATCTCAATCTCATGTCTCATCCATTTCATATCTATAAGCATTAATCAAGAATCACTTAATATATTCTGACTTAGGTAAACCATTCATTTGCTAATGATTCCCAATATGTTAATTAATTTGATTTATAAATCAATTCCTTCATTAATCGAATAACTAACCGCATCAATTCCATATCTTAAGTCTTAAAATTAACTAGTCTTAAATGTTCATACTCATAATGCAATATTTTGTAATAAAAACAATGATAGATTATCATATTTTATACAAAAAATTAATATAATTCAATAATTCACCACTAACAGATTATCACATTTTATACAATCAATTAATATAATTCAGTAATTCACAACTAAATAGAAAATAGTAAAAAAAATCCACTAATTTCTTCATAAAGGAAAATACTTGATCAAATCATCAATCAAATAATCATATAATATACTACTCACATTTAATCAACAATTAGTCTAATTCACAATAATTAGTCTAATTCGCACTTTAAAAGAATACTAAATCATGACAAAATTTACTAATTATTTAATCTTGAAAAATAATTAAGAAAAGTTATAACAATTAAATAATCCATATAAATTATTAAATCACATAATCTTGCACATAATAAAAATATTCTAAAGATACGCATTAGAAATCCTTACTCGGTCTCTAGAAATCTGAATTCTTTAGATCGAGACAAACTCTCAACTATTGATCCATTAGACTTATATAATCATAAAGGCTCAATCAACTTGGCCTAACTTTATTAAAGGACAAAATTATTAAAGGTCCAAAATTAAACTTAAAATCTCAATTTACTTAATCAATCCTAAGAATCCCATAAATCTATAAGTTGCCTTTATAACACTTTAAATTTATCAAAATACCTTTTAAAACTCCTAAAATTATCAAAATACCCTTATTAACCATACTTTTCAATTCTACCCTCGTTTTGTTCCATAATTTCAAAAAACAAAACTCCCAAAACTTACCCATTTCATAAACACCCTTGTCATCTTACCATAATCTTAAAAATGCCCTCAAACTTTTCCTTATTTCTAGTCTAACCCCACAACTCTCTACATCGTCAAAAGTACCCTAACTCTTAATTTCAGCTCTCCCTCTCTTGAATGTTCTTCCTTTCCCTCTCACCATTTTCATTTTTCTTCTTCTCGTCATCGCGGTCACACTCTTATGCTTATTTTCTTTCTTCTCTTCCTCCTATTCTTCTATCTCTTTCTCTGTTTCTCTTATATCCTCTTCGAAATCCTTTGGGCTTTTAAACCTAATCTTCATATACTCTCTTTCTCCTTGTGGCCTCTCTTTACTGCCTAATGTTCTAAAATGCCCCTCATTCTCTCTCATCGCCGCCCTAATCTAGAATCGCCAAATCCTCCTCACCAGACACATCTTTAAATAACACATACTCAAGGCATATTACAATAAACACAAAACCAAAAATCATATAACTCATTGTCGATAGAAAAACTCCAGATTTTTGCAACCTCCTAAACAATGATGCTTAAGGCTTCCTGCATCCACAACAGTTGATTCACTCCTTATTCCATCTTTAGAAGTACAAAAAACTAGATATCAAAGGAAACAAAATTAAAATTCACCTATAATCATCCATCAAAGATGTTCCAACTCTTATTCACACTTGTCTAATGCTAAAAAATGTTTAGTTTAAGCCATGACAACCTTTATGTTTCAAAGAAAGGAAAAGAAATAGTAGAAATAAGAGTTTCAGTAAACAAAATGAGTTGATCACTGGACAAACAAAATAAGAAAGATAGATTGGTGGAAAAGAGGAAATGAAGAGTGTAGAGGACCCTGCAATTTGTCTAGAACTAGAGATCCATGTGAATTGAGCTTAAGGATATTTAGGTCAGGCTTAAACTAATTAAGTTGGGTGTTACATTAAGTCTTATTCATTACTTTCTTAGCATTAAGGATACTACCACACCTCAAGGCCTCTTTCTTACCCAAACTTAGTATACTAAAGAAATTCTTCATTGCACAAGTTTTGATCCCTTTAAATCTATCAATATACTCATCACACCTATCCTTCCACTCTCCAAAAATCATGGTCACTTTCTCTCTGACCCTACGGAATACAGTAGTACTGTTAGTACTCTACAATATATTTGTCTTACTAGTCCAAACATCTGATTTACTGTTAATAAAATCTCTCAATTTTAACACTACCCTATCAATGTTCACTAGACTGTGAGTAAATGAATTATATGTTACCTTAAATCCACCCTTTCTTATGGCTTTCATTTAACCAGCACTACATTACTCATCCTTTAGGCTTACTGTAATGCTGACTAGACTAGTTTGTTCTTATGATCATCAATCTACATCTAACTATCATATCTGTCTTGGTCCAAATCTTGTTTCTTGGAGTGCTAAGAAAAAATGTATTGTTGTCCACTCTAGCATTAAAATAGAATATCAAGGCATTTCCTGCACTACTAATGAACCTTGTTGGATTACGTTACTCTTTAGTGAAATAAGTTTTCTCATTTTATTAATACTTTATAGTGTGACAATCTTGAGACCACATTTCTTGTTATAGATCATGTCTCCTATACTTGAATCAAGCACATTAAAATTGATATTCATTTTGTTCAAAACTTAGGCCCTATTCAGATGCGTTGTGGTTTTATGTTTCCTGTTGTCATTTTGTTGTGCACAAAAACTAGGTGAAAAAAAAGCGTTTGTATGCATTTATGGTTGTTATTGCAAAAACAGAAAAAAAAAAGGTGATTAAAATGGCAGAAGAAAACATGTTCTACTCTACAACAGCTAAAAACACACGCCCTAATCGCCTTTAGCCTTCGATAGTTTGAATAGAAAACAAGCAGCCTGTAGCCACTGTTTTCCCTCGCAAGCATTGACAAACACAACCACCAGACGTATGTCCAACCATGTCTTCCCTCTTTAGCGTCAACACACACAGCCACCAGACACAGATTGAGCGTCATCTACCCCCTCAAGTGCTGACAAGTACAGCTCTGTCGCTCCCCCTCCAACGCTGACACTAGTGAAGACCAATAATAGAGTTCATACAGCATCTTCCTCTGCCGCCAGTCCTCTACCGGAACAAATCTAAACAATCTCTTTATTTTTCCATGTTGGGTGTGGATTTGTGATTGGGTTTCGGTGTGTTAAGTGATTTATGGGATTCTTTTTTCCCATATTAGGTTTGGATTGTGGTTATTTGATCTATTAGAGCTACTCCTCTACACTGTGCGTAGGTGCACTAGATTGTTATTCTCCAAACCACAGATCTAGAGCAAGCCGCTGCTCCTCCGCCTCCAGCACAAACTCCACCTGTGAAGCTATTGGTCCAATCAAGGCAAGCCATCAATCATGTCAACCATTCAGTGTGCATAGACAGCAAATTGTTCTTAAATATGAGGAAAAAACATTTGTGTTACCTATGTATTCATTATTGGTTGTTGTATTTGTCATTAGGTTTTATTGTCTAAGAAAGCTTCGATTCAACTTGCATGTTACCTTGGTATTCATTAATCATTTCTTATTATTGGTGGTTGGAAGTGTGATATGCTGAGATTGAATAGCATATTTAGGATGGTTTTTTATGTTTGGTTTGATTAGTTATACTATACCAACTCTCTAATACAATTCAGTTTATATCCTTTGTATTGTGTTATGATTTGTGATTTTTGAGATTGGTAATGTGTTAGGTTTTTTGTGTAATTATACTTAAATTGACCTCTTGTAGTGCGTTTTGGTAGTTAGTTAATTGTAATGGTTGCTAAAGTATGTGTTTTATTTGTCATATAATTTGTATAAATGGAAGATCATAGCAATATCAATAATTCTAATGATTGTGTTAAGGAGAGTGACAAGGATGGGATGTGAAATGAACAAATAGAGTTATCTTTGATCGAAATGACGGTGAAGGACGTAGAAAAGGGTAACAAAACGACGACAACATTTTCTAAAAGTGGTTGGAGAAACATCAAAATCAGTTTGAAAATGAAATATGGTAAGGATTATTCTTAAATACAACTGAAGAATAAGTAAAATAGTTTGTAGGCGCGTGTGAAAAATTTCAAGAATCTCATTGCAACAACTAGTATTGGATACAACTCCATTACTGGGGAAGTGATGACAAAAGACGAATGCTGGGAAAACCTGTTCAAAGTATAATATATATGATTGTTTTTACATTTATTGAATACTTTCTCATTTTTAATGAAATATGCCCACTTGTTTCAACTGCATAAAATGCCTCATAGGTTTAAGAAAAAGGGTTGTAAAGAATACTAAGACCTATGTTTCATTTTTGGAGATATCATCGGAACAAGCCTGCATGCATTTCCTTAACGAAGATGCTCTCATTTAGTAATGATACAACCCTTAGTATTGGTGATGAGGAAGGGAAATCATCCAATCAGGTGATTGAAGAAGTTATTGGTCTGAGTTCTAGAAAGAGGAAATCTTCGTTGAAGAAGAAGGGTAAGAATAAGATGAAATCATTGTTTGAAGATATGGTGAAATTAATAATAGAAAATTCGAAGAGGAAGGTGAAAATTCTTGAGAAACAAATGGTGGCTTCAACAGCTTTTGTTGGGGATGGTAATCCAAAAAGGGAAAGAATGCGAGATAGTGAAGATATCTTATAACTTATAGAGGTGATAGAGGGATTCAGAGTGGATAATACGCAATTTACCAAAGCCATGAAGTATTTTCAGAAGTGTTCATCGATGAGGGATGTTTTCATAAAGATGTTGTACTATAAGAAGATGGGTTTTCTTCAGAATTTGTAGACATTGATACTTTAATCGTGTACTTGGATTTAGAACTTATGCAGGGCTTGGTTGTTAGATTTTGGAAACATTATCACTTTCTTTGCTTATTTTTGTAGATGTTTATCTATTATAACCTAATAATTGGTGTGTTTGTTTCTCGTGAATAAGTGGTTATAATATGTATTTGGTATGTTTGTTTGAATTCGGATGTTTCATAAGTTTACCAGAATAATGTGTGTGCTTGAATGAAGGACTTATCATCAATCTATCTTAAAATTTCTTGATTAACAATGGTGGATTTTATCCTTGTAGCTAAATGAATTCGGGTGCAGCTTATCATCTTTATTCAGATGATGAAGACAGCGTAGTATGGGTAATGAAGATTATAAGTGCAACCTCTTTTTGTTTAGAAGAATAACCATGTCGAACTTCATTACTTATTGGACATAATTTGGGTGTTAGAACTTTTAAATGGTAATTTGGCTTAAATATTTGAGAATTTACGTATGACTAATACAATATTCTTGAGTTTGTGCAATGAGTTGGCTAATAACGGTGGATTGATACTAATAAGGAGTGTGATTGTTCGAGAACAAGTAGCAATTTTCTTGATGACATTCGCTTATAGTTATACAATTAGACTAAATGCTGAGCAGTTCTAACATTCAACTTCAACAATTTCATAACATTTTTGGCACTTATTACATGTAATAATTAGAGTTGCCAAAAAATTCATTATTTCACTATCATTTAACACAATAATAACTGAGATTCGAAATGATCCAATGTTCTTTCCATATTTCAAGGTACATTGTAACCTATTGTTGTCATTTTAAGTATTGTTTGTCACAGTAACTTTTCAACATTGTATAAAATCTTCTATTTTATAGGATTGTGTCGGAGTCATAAATGGGACGCATATATATGTGCATGTTCCACCAGACAAGCAGATACCATATAGGGGCAAACGAGTTGATCCTACATAGAATGTTATGTGTTGTTGTTCATTTGACATATGTGGCAAGATGAGAGGGTACTATCAACGACTCATGAATTCTTTCTGAAGCATGCTTTAATTGAAGGATGAAATTTCCAATGCCTCCACACAGTATGACATATATTAATTTCATGATTAAATTTTTAATTTTATCTAACGTTTGATATATTACCATTATGTATGTTTGAATGTATAGGTAAGTTTTTATTTGGTCGAATTTGGATATGCTAAGTTACCTGGGTTTCTTTCACCATATCGTGATCAAAGATATCATTTGCAAGATTTTTGCAGAAAATGACAACCATCAAGTCTATAAAAATTGTTTAACTTATAGACCTTATGCATAATTTTATTAGGATGGATGAACAGGTCGATGAATTATTCAATGATTTAGCATCAAATGTCAACTAATAGGAAGACATTGTTGATGAAGGACCCAGTTCACAAGTTGAATATGACGTAACTCCTGAACAACAGTGAGCTGCATCCCGATTCCGAGATGCACTTGCTGAACAAATATGGACTGATTATGTTTAAGGACATTCTTAAATACAAAATGTAATGCTTATGTAACTTGATGTATATGTAACTTCATTAAACTATGTTACTTGATATAATTGTAACTTCATTAATCTATTGTCACTTGTTGTATATGTAATGTGATTTATGTATTAAGTTTCATGAACCAAGAACTTATATCTCATATAAATAACGTCTTATTGATTCATATGTTATAAAATCTGTACAATTATTATCAATTTTAATAATGTAAATTTATAAATTTTACATTTACCGTTAAATTTTATGAAAATAAATTTATTTTTATTTACTATTATTATATTGTAATGTTAATATTTAATTTAAGTTGACATGCTATTTGAATAAATATTTTGTATTTCTTAATGTTTTGATCATCATAATTATTATTATTATTATAGATTTTAATTAATGTCCATCGAAATTTTTTTACCAATCTTAATTAATAGCATAAAATATTAACATAATTTTTTAGGTATGTTCACAATAAAAACAGTACAGATAATAAGCCAATATAAAAAACTAGTATCTACAATCCAAAAGATAGAACAAAACAACAAAAATCAACATCAAAAACCAAAAATTGCGACAAAAAAACAATAACTAGACACAAAAACTACAATTAGCAATGAAAATCAACATCCAAACATTACAATTAAAATTTTAAAATATAAATTAAATCAAACGAATATTTAAATGTAAAAAAGAAGTCTCTCTTTGATAAGTATATTTTTTAATTTGACTAAATTACTGATATTCTGACTAAAGCCTTGAACTCATTAAAGGTGCTTGATAATATAACAAATTTCATATAATCTCAACTAGATAAAAACTAGCACTAATCTTATCTTTTAAAGTTCATTTATATCTGTATTTATCATTTATCACAATTTGTATAAATCAACTTTTATTACATTATAAGAGAATTATGTATATAAAGGCATTATGCCTCAATTATAATCAATCAATAAAAACAATATACATTGGTATGCTTTATCAATAACTCAAAAATAAAATGGCTTAGTTTAAATTGTTAAGGGGCCGTTTGATTGAACTTTTGATTGTAATTTTTAGTTGTGGATGTTATATTTTTATATTGAATTTTGTGTATTTTTATAGATTTTTATGTTATCTGTCTTAATTTTTGTGTTATATTATATATATTTTTAATTTTTGTAATGTTTTTTATTGATTTTTATATTTAAAAAATTTAAAAATTAAATAAAAAATTAAAGCTTTTTCAAAAGGCCTAAATAATTAAATACGCTCAGCAATGATTGAAGTATATTACAATCTGAAAGGACAAGCGATGAACGACACAGCGGTAGGCAAATGTTAGGGAAGACCACGCGCTCAGGTTGCGGGCGAGGATGGGCGCAGAAGACAGAAGAAAATTATAGAACAACAAAGGTATGATTGGCTAGGAATTGCCGACGTGCGTCATGGAGAGGTGAGGTAAACGTCACCAAATGAATTAACACTAAAAAAATAATTAATAATAAATGACTAAAATGAAGAATTTTGCGGTAGCTTTCAACTACTATTTACGTATCTTCACCTACCACAACACACTCACACGCACACTAGCCTCACCACGTCTTCTCTCTTCTTCTCTTCTCTTCTCCCACCAAACCCTTTTTCTCCTCCTAACTTCGCAAGCATTTGCGCAAGCATTTTCTCCTCCCCTACCAACGAATATAAAGAAGAAACACTTTAATTTTCATATATACTGCTCGCAAATTAATACTCAAAGAGTTGAAATCTATGATGCTCCTGAAAGCTATGCATTCAAGGCTTGTTCTTCAGATATGCAATTTTTCCTGGCATTTGTATTATTAATTAAACATTTTCACTTGGTTCCATTACTCATTGAAGATATTTATCTGATTAAAACTTACAAATGTCTTTTTCTCAAACAAAATATGTCCCGAAAAAAGTGGGTAAATTAGAGAAACTCTTAACCTAATTGGGCTGGTAGGTGGCGAAATATCAGAAGTGGAGGTGATAAAGAGTTGAAGCTTATTATTGGAGCATGTAGAACTTTGAGCAATTGTTTGGTAAGTGTGCATGCCTAAATGGGCATAAATTTCTTGTTAGCTAATAACTCCTCTAATGGTAATGGCCACATGTCTGACAACCTTAGCATCTCCGTACCTTACCTCGTCTCCCACCTGCTCAAACTGAAGTTCCACAGCTAGTTTCATCCAAATCATCCCGTCCCTTCTGTTTGATCCCTATCATTATTTCTATCAAATTTAAAGAGTTATGGTGATTACTAGATTTGCTACTTGCACTTAACAAAGTGCAGCACTCAAGTAGGCACCTGATGGGTTGGCATCAATAATAAGTTTCTAAAAGGAGTTGTTGAAGTAAAAGAACACATCAAGCATGATTCGTCATTAATTAATTGTTATGGATGACAACCCTTTCACCAAAAATTTAAATTTTCATTAATGTCTTGAGGAGATATTACCTTGCACGTATCACGTTTGCCAATGGACTAAAAATAAATATTTTAAATTAAAACATAAATTACGTGTTCATCTAAACCTTTTACCCAAAAAAAAAAAAAAAAGAAACACACAATTCGATAAAATTTTCTAAAGTATCCGTATTTTAATTATCACACTATTTATTATAGTACAGTCGTCTTGACTCTTTTTCTTTTAATTTGCTCGCATTTGTTTCATATACGTATTCAGAAGATATCATATCACAGTAAGTCATCCGCAGCTGACTTTACCTTTAAATAACCTTCATATTGTAACTCTATAGTAAAAGTAATTGCCACATTTATCTACGTTAATTAGTAAAAATAAAAAAATTTTCCATTACCTTTCAATAGTAAAGTTAAACAACCTACAAACACTAGACAACTGTTTGGAATGTTAAACTCGCATCTTAACAATAAAAATGAAGTTTTAATTGAAACATAATCATCAAAAATAAATTTATACTCGTTTATCTGTCTTAGTTTCGCAGTTCATTACCTATTATAACCGTATCTGAGTTCAATCCGAAGCTATGGTTACGTTTGAAATTGATTACGTTAAGTAGCGAGTACATTATTATTGTTTTTGACTTAATTACTGTAGTAAGTACAGACAAATTATACTTAACAATAAACGACAAGATGGGACCACCACGTGCCTATACTGTATATTATGTTATGTAATACTATCACAGGAGGGAGGCCTTTGTACTTGCCACTGTTAAGCGGCCAAGCATTCAGCTACCTTCGTGTCTTTAAGTCTTAACGAATGGAAAAGGTATACGTGAAAGACAAAAAAACAAAAGTGTATCTTTAAGTAACAAAATGTAACTTCTCATACAGCTTGCCAAGTAAAGTCCTGCACGTTAGGGTTTTGTATTGCCATTTCAGCAATTAAAAACAGAAAAGAAAACTTCATACTAATATATTATGTGAAAGCGATATTTACCTTCACCACCCACAAAACTTAAAACCCAACAACAACACAAGTTACAATTACAATTACAATTACAAATTGGCAGTTTTTGTTTGTCCATTTAATATTCCGAATTAAACAAAAACAAGAAGAAAATGAAAGAAAAAAATATTTTCTAAAAAATAAAGTTCCCCTTCACCTGTGCAAATAATTACCACTTTTGTAAGTGGGATTTTTATTTTTGTAATAATAATGATATTACTATTGTGGTTTTATTTTGTCTTTTTTTTTAAAACTAGTCTCCTCTGGAAGGACACCAAGGAGTCATGTCCATGGGATAGCTACCCAATACCCTCAAGAAGGACGTGAACTCCTGCACCTCAGCCAACGCGTTCTGAGCCCTAACCTCCGCCATCGACGCCTCAAAATCCACGTAAAACATGTACTCGAAGTGCTTCGCTGTCCCTACGTTTGCGTCGTCAACCAGTCTGATCGGCCTGTTCCGGTGCGGCCGCGACTCTATCTTTGTCAAACTTATGTTCCTGAAGGCGAACGCGGACAACACCTTGAACAGCACGCTCGTCCCCTTGTCGTGCGCGAACACGATGCTCGTCTTGAACGGTCGATCCGTCCTTGGGATTATTGGTTCACGCGCCAGCATCACGAACCGCGTTACGTTACTCGAGTCGTCCTGAATCCCATCTGCCAGGATCTGCAACCCGTAAAGTTCCGCCGCACGTGCGCTCGCTATTGCGGCCGTGTCGCGGAGGTTGTTCGCTGCTATGTATTCCGCCGCCCCCGCTGTGTCGTCCACCGCCTCCCTCGCGACTTGGAGGCCCAGCTTCGTGAGAGTCAGCTCGCATTGAGCGAGTGCCTGAGGGTGTGAGATGACGCGCGTAATGTACTCCTTGCGTACACCTGGGAGTGCTAGGAGGCAGTGATGGACCGGTAACTGTACTTCTCCGACGATGTGGAGACGGTGGCGGAGGAG
>JAOXYD010000008.1:8065216-8076409 GCA_028565735.1 Pinacopodium congolense
TGTGTTTTTGTGTAAATTTTTATATTATTTAACTCAATTTTTATGTTATATTAATATTTTTTCTGATTACTATAATATTTTTTAATTAATTTTTATGTTTAAAAAATTCAAAAACTAAATTCGAAAACAGAATTCAAATCAGACAGATTCTTAATTTTTCATCCCGTAATCATTTTTACAGTTTGTTAAGAGAACCCTTGATAAATAACTTTGGTGACTCGTTGGCTCTCCTTGTCAAAATTGGTTGGTATATGTAGTTAATTGATTAATCATAATTTTCCTAAAATTTATATAACATTAATTTTTAAAATCTATTTAATGTAGAGGCTTTTTTTTTATTTTTAAAGGGAGTAGAAGTTAATTCTCAAAGTCCCCCCTCCCAACAAAGTTCCTCTTATACGGTAATTAAATTTAACGTTAAACCTGAAAGCGAAAGCTACCGCTACGCAGGTAAATTGACGGTTTGCAGGAATTGAGCAGGTAATATATATATAATATTTATTAAACACCGATGGTTATTTATGTTAGAAAGTGAAAACCCTAAAGTGGGAGTGGGAATGGGAATCAGAAAGAGTTTTGAAAAAACGAGGGACGGAGGGACGGTAGTATTATAGCAGGATACTAACTAGTGAGAACACCAAAATCAGAATCCAAACATGGCAAACCACGACCACAGCCAAGCAAGTACCCAAAGCCAAAACCAAAACCAAAACCAAAGATGGGGCACATGGGAAGAGCTTCTCTTAGCATCTGCCGTGAAGCGCCACGGCTTGAAGAACTGGGATGTGGTGGCCATGGAAATTCGATCCAGAAGCTCTCTTCCCCACGTCCTTACCACCGCCCAGAACTGCAAACTTAAGTATGATGACCTCAATCGTAGATTCACAGCCACAACAACCTCATCCTCTCCTCAGGTCCAAGAAGAAGACAAACAAGTAGTTGTTGCAGTAAAGGAACAAGCAGGACCCTTATTACTATTATGTAACAATACTAATAATAATAATAAAGACTCTGACAACGTCCAGAAGAAGAATACCACCACCACCACCACCACCACCACCTCCACCACCGGTGGCAGCACTATTGATAAAGTTGTAAATATCCCATGGCTTGAAGAGCTTAGAAAACTCCGTGTTGCTGAGCTCAAACAAGAGGTTCATCGTTATGATGTCTCCATCCTGTAAACAATCTCTCTTAAATTCTTCTTCCTCCATTTTTTTTTTCCTAAATTCTAATAAAAACATCATAGTTCCTGTAACTCTACTTTATTAATTGTCATAGATCTATGAACATCGTTGTTTACTTGATTGTCGTTATGCATTTTGATTTTTTTTTTCAATTATTATTATTGGTTATATTGTATACCAACAAGATTATTGTTTTTTTTTTTAATTGTGGCCCGACCAAACAAACAGTTCTCTGCAATTAGAAGTGAAAAAATTGGAGGAGGAACGGGAGGAGAAGTTGGAGGATATAAACAAGGAATCGTCAGCGGTAGATCTGAAAGAGAAGAGATTACAAAATCAGAAGAAGAAGAGTGAGGAAGAGAATGGGTCGGTAAACGAGTCGAACTCGACTGGTGAGCAAGAGGAGGAGAAGGAAAGAGTGAAGTCAGAAGAAGAAGAAGAAGAAGAAGAAGGGGAGGATTCTGGTGGTGGTGGCGGTGGCGGCGTTGGCGGCGACTCGGTGACTCAGGAGAGCTCGGCGAGTTTAGCGGGTCAACAGAAAACGAGGACAATTAGCAAAAAATCAGAGCCGTTGATCGTTGTGTTGGAAATGATTCGATCCGACCCCAACTCTTCCTTCTTTCAGGCCCTCTCTCTATCCCCTACCCAGGTATACCCCCACCCTTCACTCTCCTTTATTTTTTATTTATATTTTTCCCTTGTTTTCTTCTCGTTAAAATGTATGTTAGGTCTCGTTTATCGGATTCTACTAAAATTGTAAACCGATGATTGAGCTACTTTCGAAGATCTAATACATATGAAATTAATAATTCAATACAATAGGAATGGAACTGAATTGATCATTAGCAATGATTACGTTTGTAGATTTCTTCCACAACATAATATCAAAGAGATTTGTAAATCAAAAATTCACTTTAAGTTCTGTTTTTTTTTTAATCTTTGCTCTCAATAATTGAAAAAAAAAAGGACAATCAATAACTGACCACCTACTTAGAAACACGTGGAATGCAACTGATCTATCATCTTTGTCATCATCGTCATCATCATATATATATATATATATATGAGGAAAAGGAAAAAGATCACGTTTTTTCTTCCTTCCTTTCTTCTTTATGTTTAAATCTTTCAGTTCAGATGCTGATAGCTTCTCTTGTGAATTGAAGTTTATATTTATAGTTTTTGATGAAATTTCTTGGATTCTTACGTTATCTCAATTCGTCTTATTTTTCATGCATGGAAGTTTGTTGTTGTTACTGATACAGGAAGCCAAGTCGTACCAAGACATAGTTAGGCAGCATATAGATTTGGAAACTATACAAACAAGGGTGGATCAAGGTTCCTACTCTTCCAACGTCAGCTTCTACAGAGATCTCTTACTTCTCTTCAACAATGTCATTCTTTTCTTTCCCAAAACCTCCCTTGAATCACTTGCTGCTCACCAACTCCGATCTCTTATTTCAGACCAAATCAGACAGACCGCCCGACAACCCCACCCAACACCTGAACTGGAAACTTCAGATTCCTCCCTGCTTAAACACAAATCTTCAGTTCCCATTCCTTTGGGTCGCAAACGTAGTTCAGTGTCAGCTAAGCCTTCCAATTCTGGCTTAACCCAGAACAATGAGCAACCCCATCAACTCATGGATGAAAAACCTTCCTCTGACCTGGAGCCTCCTGTCTTGGAACAGACCTCTCTCAAAGTGAAACCAAAAGACAAACCTGTAACTGGTGCCAGAAGCTCTAGGAGAAGCAAAAAAACCTTTACCAAACCTACTGCTACTCCGCCCAAGAGGCACAACACAAGCCCTACTACAAAAGTTGGTACGGCCGATAGGCCTGAAGCTTCTAGGAAGAAAACTGAGACATCAGCATCGGATAAAAAACGAAGTGCAGCTGATTTCTTGAAGAGAATTAAGAAAAATTCTCCTGTGGAGACTCTAAAGAAGAGGAATAGGAAGAATAATAGTGCTGGACGTGGTGGGGACGTAGATGAAGTGCCCAAAAAGGATAGTGGCGAGAAATTACTGAAAGGAAAAGAAAGTACGTTGAGAAAAACCAGTGATAAGAAACAGGTGAAGGAGGAGAGTAGCAGTTCATTGAGGAGAAATACTGGGAGGCCATTAAAAAAGGCGGCAGCAGAGGGCAGCAGGATGATCTCATCAGCAAAGCGGGGACGAGAAAGTAGCGGCGGAAAGGAGGCAGCCGATCGAGGAAAAAGGCCGAGAAAGCGGTTCAATAGATGAGTGTAAGGCTGCTTCTGTATATAATGTATTATTACAATCCTAGGGTCTTAATTCTTTATAAGTCGAGCAATCTTTCTATCTTCCAGCGTTGTTGTATTAATATCTATTTGATTCTTTTTCAGTTGAGGTAAAATGTGATAGTCTTCTCGGGCCAACAAACTCCTCATTAGCACATAAATAAGCCTGATATGTTGACTCGATGTTGGTATTATTCTGGTCAACCTTTGTGTTACGTGATGTTAATGACCATTTATTAGCAAAAGGCAGTGTCTTGCAGAAAAGCCTTTGGTTAGTAGACTGAAAATTGATGCGAAATATAAGGTATACCAACCAAAGTATTAAACTTCATACTAGTATTGGTACTGACTAAAAATTGATACGAAATTTAAAAATAATAAATCAAATTTAAATATCGATCAGTATCAAAAATATCGGTCGATATAAAAAAATAACAAAGCTAATATTTTTTTTATATATTAATTTTTTTAAATTTAAAATTAAGTTAAAAATTAAATAATATAATACATTTATAAATTATTTTATAAATTTTATAAAAATTAGAAATTAATTTATAATTTTAAATAATTATCTAAAATAGTACCGATATTAACCGGTATCAATACCATACTATTTTTTAAATAAATTCAGTATCAATATTAATACGATATTTAAAATACTGGGCTTAGTGCTAGAGAGAAGTATAATAAAGACCAAGGGAAAGAAACTTGAATTTGTGGAGGGAAAAACAAGAGTTTGGACTTTGGAGATTGGAGGTTTTGCGTTATTATAAAAATTTAAACTATCTCGGTGACATATATGATTTATGGATTCTACTGTTATCAATTGAGTTTCACGCTAGTAATAACAAGCTTCAAAAATATTTTTAATAAAATATTATAAGTTCACCTACGTAGGTATTTATTCTGCAGTGCCACGTTTCACTCTCACTGAGAAGTTTGCTAACCTCAAAAGAAACAAACAACGGTAACCATTAACCACCACCACCCAAATAACTAACAAACTGCCAAATGTCCGCCGTCGTCGCCGCTACTCTCCCTCCGCACAACCACCGATCTCTCCCACTCCTCCATCGCCGGAACTTTACCCGATCCTCTTTGAGCCTTCAGGAGACCCAGAAACCATCATTCGGCGAGAGAGAGCTGAGCTCGGAGCTACGAACTTCTGATCCGTTTCCCTCCCTCAAGGCTGCTAAAAGAGTTGTTTTGGTCCGGCACGGCCAGAGCACGTGGAACGAGGAGGGAAGGATCCAAGGCAGCTCCGATTTCTCTATTCTTACTAAGAAAGGCGAGTCTCAGGCTGAGACCTCTCGCTATATGCTTATTGATGACTACTTTGATGTCTGCTTCAGTAGGTGAGTTTGTTCTCATTGGTTTAGGTTAGCTCTAATTACGATTTAGTTCCAAGGGTTTAATAAGCTGCTGATGGATTTTGAATGTGCGTTGGTTTTAGTCCTCTAATTCGATCCAAAAGAACTGCCGAGATCATATGGGGCTCTCGCCGGGAGGAGATTCTTACGGATAGTGATTTGAGAGAAATTGACCTTTATTCATTTCAAGTAATATCTCATTTTCTTTACAGCTAATTATTTCCAATTTAAGTGGAGGGATCGTGTTATTTTAACTGGTGAATTGGTGGGCTTCAGGGTCTGTTGAAGCAGGAGGGGAAGGCCAAATATGGCGCAACTTATCGTCAATGGCAAGTAGATGCTCCGAATTTTAAAATTGACGGTCACTATCCGGTGAGGGAGTTGTGGGCACGAGCTAGAAACTGCTGGAACAAAATCTTGGCCCATGAAAGCAGGTCTGTTCTAGTGGTAGCACACAATGCTGTTAACCAGGCTCTTGTTGCAACAGCCATTGGTACGATTTTCTGTCTTTCTTTGTTTTGGTTCAAAATTCACATTGTGCTATTTGTATTTACTCTTATATTCCTGTCCAATTAGGACTGGGAACAGAGTACTTCCGTATTTTGCTTCAGAGCAATTGCGGTGTAAGCGTGCTAGATTTCACCCCAGCAGCCGAGGGTGGATCACCTTTTATATGTCTCAATCGTTTAAACCAGGTACCTGAATTATTCTCTTCTCAGAAGTGAGATAATGCCGAATCTTTTCCATTTCTTTATTTCTTCTGTCGGTTTAAATGACTAAGACTTACAGCCATAAGCTGCATTATGATTATGCCAGTGGTAGGATAGTTGTTTAAATTGATCAATTTGTACTTAATTATGTACTAAACATATTAACTCAACTAGTTGCTGGATGTCATTGTAAAGCAAGATCATATTAGAAACATCCAATAGTAGTGGAAGCCTGCTACTATTGAGCTCCTTCCTGCCTTGAAGCACCAAGTGCTTTCCTATATAAATTTTACTCTGTCACATGTTCAGCATTTCTGGTTTTAACATAAATAAGTGAAATCACATAGCAGCTTTTTTAAGGGTACAGTAAGTTTTCTGCTCTTGCAAGAATTTTTTTTTTTTTTTGTCTAGGCTTAGAGTTTGATATCAAATGACATTACAATGATGTGGTCCTGGAATTTCTGAATATTTAAAACTTTTTTTTCCTAAATTTTTAGTAACATGCTTGTTTTGTCATTCAAAGGCTCATTCATGTACTCTGCAATTCACAGTGGTAAATGCTAATTATAAGTTCTGTAAACTTCCTACTTTAGTTGTTGACAATGAGAAGGTATGCATTATTGGGCTTGCCTTACCAATACTTGCAACATGCTTGGCATAAAATTTCTTGCAAGATACATGATAAAATTCTCATTGAGCTCCAAATGTCCTGTCATCATTTTTGAATGACAGTTTTACACGTGACTGGTGAAACCTAATTAAATTTTCCCATAGCTTTTATTAGGATTGTGTTATGATGCTTTTAAGCTTCATTAACTAATTTTACAGACACCGAGTTCACCTGTTGCTGCTGGAAGTTCTGGGGGCAGAAAAACCAGTAAGCGGATCATACTAGTTTGTCGTGGAACCACACAGGGTGATGTAGAGGTTTGGAGCAATTATATACTTGTATCTGTTGTATTTTTTTTGTACCATATCCAAAATATTCCTTAATATTATTTCCATTTTGTGCTTAAGGAATAGGTTCACTTGAACTCACTATACATTCTGGTAAAAGGTTCGTGAGAATTTTAGTTTGTCATATTAGAAATGGTATGAATAAATGCAATGATATGGGGGACATCATAAAAAATTCTACTCACGTCTGTTATATTGCTTGGAGTTGTTTAATGGTTATTTAGCTTCACAATTTCCCATGGAAATTTATATTTTCTAGCTCCAACTTCAGCATTGTTGCTGAAGCTTCTGAAAAAACACATTGTATAAAGAGGGAGCTAAGTTTTCCATAATTTTTTATCTGTTTCATACTCCACAACCATTCACTTTAAGAATTTGTACTCAGTTTGGATATAATTGAACTTCTTCAATACTCCACAGGTTGGTTTTCCTAACTCCTGGGATGAGCCAATGAATATGCTTGGTGTAATACAGGTACCTCATCCTTATAGAAATGTAAGTTTTTGTGGCGATAAAGCTATAACCTAATGTTCTTTTATGATACTTGACAGTCACAAAAAACTGCAGAATTGCTTCTTGATCAAAAAGTGAGCACTGTAGTCAGCAGCTGTAAAAATCCTTGTATAGAGACAGCAATGGCTATATCCCGAGTAAGTGCATTATCTTGTGCAAGCAAAGGAAGCCTGAGGTTTATGGTGCATGCTGGACATTTTGCATTTTACCAAAAAATGTCTTAGTTATCTGCTTATTGAGGTGGAAAGATGAGGAAAGGGAGTCTAGCACTTACTATCGAGGATGAATTGCACTACCGCTGGAATTATTATCTCCAGTCTCCCTCCTAATTCAAGATGGCTAACTTTTCAGGTGCAGGAGGCTGCAGATTGCTTGGGTGCCGACTGTGTGCCACGATATGTAGAGTTGACACAATTGAAGGACCTTGATGTGGAACATATCTTTCAGCAGTCCAATAAGGCAAGTTTAGAAAGTAACTCTTCCTGGCTTGTGAACATATTTTTGTTGCAAGCCACAAAAGATCACCTTTCAGCTTGTCTGCCTTTAGTATATAATTTTCTTTGGGATGCACAGGACTCCAATCAGGGTGTCGTAGTTCAACCTGGCATCTTGAATAGATTCAGTGACGAAGCACTATCAGTACTGTGGGATCAGTCCGGAAAAGCTTGGCAGTTTCTGCTAAATGAACTACCTGCCGAATCCAACCTAGATAAGATTGTTGTTGTAGTTGGTCATCCTGCAATTCACATAGCATTGATGAGCCACTGTCTCAGTCTCACCAAGGACTGGATGCCATCATTTCACCTTGACGCTGGGAGCATCAGTGTTTTGGACTTTCCAGATGGACCAACTGGAAGGGGTGTTATACGGTGCATTAATTACACAGCTCATTTAGGAAGATGGTCTATACCCATCACAAGATCAGCAGTAGATGACGAGGAGTTCTATTGATTAACATGTATATACTTACTGTACAATTCACGAATAGGAATTCTGAAACTAGCTTTCACTGTGTGTATATGGAGATGTTTTGTCTATAGAAGTTTGCCTTCCGGCAAAATCCAATTCGCTATACATTCTTATAAGAGACGATAAAATTTGCTGGGTCGGGCCTGATAAGAAAAGAAGAGTGAATATAGCTCGTTTTCTTGCTGTTTATGTTTCATGTTTGTACAGTCCATATTTGCTGGGTAGGTATAGAAAGATGATTATTTTTTTAATGGATGAATGGAACCTTTTTCTTTTCTTTTCTTTTCTTTTTTAGGAAAACAAAAGAACCTTTTGATATAACTTTCTATTTTTGTCTTTTTATTTTTGTTTTAAAAAAAGAAAGAAAGAAAAATATATATTTGATTGTATTATTTTTTATAAAATTAGAAAAATAAAAACAGAAACAGAGAACTAAAAAAATTCTGTTTTTTCACATTTTTAAAACAAATTTTATAAATAAACTTTTTATTTTAAATAATTGATATAATCTATTAAATAATATGTATTTTAAGGTGTATAAAAGTATTTGAAATAATAATTTATATTTATTTTTTATTTGATCATTATTAAGAATTTGAATTTATTTCATATTTAGTTATCACAATTAAATTAGTTTTTTATTATAAAATTTAATCAAACAGATTTTTGTTTTTAATTATTTTTATTATAAATATCAACTAAATAAATTTTTATTTTTTATAAGAAAAATATAACTATAAAATAAAAACTAAAAACTAAAATTTAAAATAAAAATAAAGGTGTATCAATCCTCCCCTAAAATATTTGTTGTGTTATTCATTGATGTTAGCATCAACGGGCCTATCTTCACCTGACCCATTCCGACGCTCTTCTTGGCAACATGACTCCTCAATTTTCACTAACCCAAATTATTGAAGTTTCTATGGTAGAACACAGAAGGAGATCACGCACTTTCTGAACCCAAGGCAAAAGTTTCTGACTGGTAGACGGATGTTGCTGTCTTTATTATTTCATTTTGCCCTAGTGGACCAGGAAATGACATTGATGGCAAACAAATTACTCTTGGTGTTGTACAATCCACGATTCATTGCATGATCTTTGTAAATTTTGTCTCATCTAATGTGGTCACCCATTCCCTGCTTTCATTTCTACTTTTAGTTTTAGTTTCTGTTACTTTTTTTTTCAACCGGTAGCTAGAGTGGGAAGTTGGGTTATGATACATCAAAGTAGCCAAAGATTTTAGCTGCATATGGTTGCAACTCTAAACATTCCGCCTGAAGCTTCTATGCTTCAATACTAAAGGTACTATGGTCTATGGCTCTTTAAAGGGTACTGTGATGAAATGAAAAGGACTTAGCGACCCAAATGTTATTAAAATTATATACACTAATTTTTGGAATATACTTTGATCAGGTTTTCTGCTTAGGCCGGCAACACCAACAAAATTTTCGTAAAAATTCTGCGATTTGGCCCAGTTATTTAACATTTCAGTAACAGGTGAACTGTACTTTTCTTCCTTGTTTAGTGGAGAAGGTCTAGAATTTTGAAAAGACCAGGGGCCGAACTGTAATATAGTATTATTAATGTCAACATACTGTCTCCATTCCATAAAAAGGTTTTTCAGGCCTCATCACTTCAAATTTTATCAACAAATGATTAATTATTGAGTGGCTTACGTTGCACTTGCATACTGTAATGATTTTGTGCCCTACCTGGAAAACAGGTTTAATTTTGCACCAAGATGTTATATATTTTTAGTTTTTTTTTCTTTAATACATTAGAATTTACCTAGGTTCAAAATTAAAAACTTGAAAGCCCTAATGTTGAGCCTTAAGTACAACCCTCAATACTACCAAAATTATTGTTGGTATTGGTAGAACTTCCTAAAAACTTAAATGTCAAAATTTTAGAAGGGCGTCCTATGTCCTAACAAGCCTTCATTTTCCATATACAAATTAGTTTAATTTTCAAACTCAAATTTAAATGTTATACAGTTTCAGGTGTAAAGGGGATGGATGAATACACTTATGCATTGTTTTGAATACTAGGCCGATTTGCATCAAATTGACCTAGGTTTGGTATGGATAAGGGCTCGTATCATGCCAGCCTAATATGTTAGTCTATACCGGCCTTATCAAACTAAATCAACTCAATTTGATCAGTATTCAATATATTAAAGGTTAGTATGAAAATATTAAAAGTATTGGCTGACCAATACACTATCGATTAATTGATCAATTGACTAATCTATTTAATAAATTAAATTTTAAAAAATTAAATTATTATAAAATTAACCATTTAAATGTAATAAAAATCAACATACTAAATTATAAACTTTTTTATCATCCATTAACCCTATTGAAATAAATTTATTTTGAAATTACACGATTCTTTTATTTATAAAATTCACTCCATCCCTTCAATATATGTCTTATCAATATGATTAAACTTACCGAATCTCATATTTATAAGAAACATATTGGAGAAGTGGAATAAATGTTATAAATCATCATTAAAATATTACATGTAACATATTTTTTAAATTTTATAATCATAAAAATATTATATTTTTACTCTTTTTTATAAAATATTATAAAAATAATTCTTTTGAAACTTTCTCTTTCATATTAAAAATATCTTTATATATAAATAAAATAGAATAAATTAATATTTACTATTTACTATTTACTATTTTATTAAATAATTAATATTTAAACATATTACTAATATTTTTATATAATTAATTAATAATTTAATTATCTAATTAATAATAGTTAAAACCTATACAAAATAATTTAATTTATATAAAAAATAGATTATCTTAAAATTTTCTAATTGCATTACTGCATGTGAATTGAATATTTTTTCTTATATCAATTTAGGTTATTATTTATATAAAAATATATGAAAATTAATAATATTATATTATTATTTTCTTGGGATAAAATTGAAATAAAATTAAACTCTATATATCATTTTATATATATGTAAGGACTATTTTGTAAGTTTTACAAAATTTAAAGATTATTTTATAATTTTAAAGAGTTGTATGATATCAATATTGATTAACAATACCATTCTAGTATAAAAATCAATACCAGTGTGATATTGGTTTTTAAACATTGTTTATGTCTTTTTTCAAAAAAAGATTTTATTATTAAATATTTTAAAATTTCTCATATTTTACTAAATGACCATGCACATTTTTTTATTAGTTATTTCGTTAG
>JAOXYD010000008.1:8080574-8094292 GCA_028565735.1 Pinacopodium congolense
TTTAAAAGATAAAAGGTATCACATTTAAATGCTTAAAAAATTTTAGAAAATTTTTTATTTGTATTTCTAAAATTTTACAATACATGTAATATATACCCCAAAAAGTTAAATATATCCAAAAAAAAGTTAAAGTGCTTGTTTTCATTTTAAAATAGTAAATAAAATAATAAAAATAAAAATAAAAATTATCATACATAATATGAAAAAAATTACACTAGACCTCCTATAGTTTAGATGATTACACCAAACCTCCTTAAACTTTGAACATATTACACTCACACTCCCTGAACTTTAAAAAATTTCACTGAACGCCTACCTGCCACGTCAACTGTCATGTCAGTACAATTAACGGAAGGGGGTTTTGGTGAAAATTTTATGAAATTATAGGTGGATCCAGTGTAATTTTAGAATCACATGGAGGTATTTGAAAATTTCAAAAACTACAGGAGGTCTTGGTGAAATTAACTCAAAAGAAAATTAGGAAAGGATTTAAGGTTTGAGGTTGCTCAGCTAAGTCTGAAATGGTGAGGATCAAAACCACAAAATGCATAGGGCATAAGTTAAAAAAGCATTATCCGAAACGACAATATAATCAACAAACAAAATGCACTTACATTCTTATAATGAACATGAATGATACTAATAATAGAAATATGAAAATTACAAAATGACACCAACGTAAGAATGAAATGCCGAGGAATAGATCAAACTAGAGGTTTGAATACAATACTGTTGTCCAGCAGGTACGACATTCAATTATAAATTCAATTTGTTATTGTTAAAATTTTGAAAATTCCCTTATTTTCGTGATAATAGCTTATTTTAAACCAGCCTATCCTTTGTATGACACTTATACAGGGGTTTCTTCCACTTATAAATTTACAAAAAACTGGTTACAATTAGATCTAACAATAGGAATTTTTAATAAATAAAATAATTATCCTTATCTTATAGATTAAAAACAAAACATTTTGGAATAAGCTATAGCTGGTACCATACTCGTTGTAGCTACCGACTGGTAATGGGTTCTTGATACCTTACCGAGGATCAAAGTGAAAATTTTAAAAAAATTGTTGTGTTTGCCCAAGGTTTATTATTTCTGTCTATCCTATTTAGTCATTTCTAATTTCTCTCCTATGCTCTTTCATCTCTTCTTTGTGCCTCTATCTCCATTGTCTGCGATAATCATCCATCGTCGAGTTTCCGTCACCTGTTGCTTAGTCGTCATTTATGTCTCCGACTCTCTGTCACCTGCTACTCACTTTGTTTAGCCTTTTCTTGTTGACACCTTTAACTTTGGCTCCTCATATGATGCAAGCTCCACTGCCAACGGTAGCACTCAGCCTCTTCACCAGTCGCCACTCACTAATTCCTAGAGGTCCCAGACCCAAACCTGAAGCTCTGTCCTCTCTACTTTAATAGTTTTAGTTCCACCCATCAGTCCCGATTTTAGGTATAGATAAATTAGGATTTTTAATTGTTTGTTAATTTTTTCTAAATATTTGTTAATTTTTTCTAATTATTTGTAAATAATTGCAATTATGTTTCATTTTGAGTCTTTGACAAGTTTTTGTTTATTGATAACTTTATCCAGTTTTAACTTTTAATTGGTTGGAATTTGGAAAGCCTCTTGGACAATATGATCATTCTATTGATTGGTTGGAAAACCTCCTAATATTTTGTCTAGTTTTAACTTTTAATTGGGTATGATCATTATATTGATTTTATAATTCCTTTCAAATAGATAGATGTCAACCCTCTAACAGACCTAGACTTGTTTTTTACTTATTTTCTGTAATTACTCATTTGAGGAATTTTAGCTGATATATATTTTTTGTTTATTGATAAAACAATTTTGTTAGTTATAGGCTTAGATAAATTATAAAGATAACTAGATATTGATAGAAAGATATCATCTCTTTGCTTCAAGTTGCCCCTGTAATTCTCTTTCTGGGATGATGAGTGATGCAAGTGAGTCAAATGGAACACTTGCATCCATGCTTAAAGTCCTAATTATAGTTTACCATATGTCCTTTAATGCGTGCCATCTTTTCTTTCCATTGGTTTCTGACTAATAAAATTTCCATGGGATTTTAATGGAATTGTAAGTAAAATTGACTTCATCGAAACTTGAATTGCATCTAATTGTACTTAATATTAACTTTATGTATATATAAACACAAACTCGAAATAGGTTAGAGAATTTGAAATGGTTGATTAATTTGTTGTGTTTAATTTATTATGTTTATTTTTACAAGTAAATAGAAGAAAGTTCAAGTACTCCTAATAATTCAATTTTTTAAGGTCGATTTGATGATTTAGCTTAGGCTCATGCAAGATTAATTCCTAGTATGAAGTACTATACTATATGATTTTTTTGTAATAAATATTAGAAATGTGTAAAAATCACAAGGTTAAAGAAATATTTAGCCAGAGTTAAAGATAATGTAGAATCATGTAAAAATTTAGCCATAATATAAAATAGTAGATAAAGACAATGTTTTAAGAGCATTAGGCTGAAAAAAAAAACTGAATGCAAAAATTGAATTATGAGATTGGAAGTGGAAGTTCTTTTTGTAGTGGGCAAGATGATATTGATAATGTTGAAGCTAATGGTCCTACCCAACATGAAAGACTTGTTGAAAGCTCATTTGATATAAGGAAAAGAAGGAGGTAATGGTCTAATTTTTTTACTCTAAGAATAGTTTCTAGAGTTTAACCTTCAATATGTAGTACATTACAATCTAAAGAAGCAGCTCATAATATAGATATAGTAGCAGCAAGATGGTGGTATGATGTAGGTATAACATTTAATGAAACACAGTCTTATTATTTTCATTCAATATATAACGAATGCTATTGCATCTTATGGTACATGATATAAAGTTCCCAGTATGAATAATTTGAGAAGTAATCTTTTGAGTTGTGTAATTGATGAGATTAAAAGTTTTTTTTTTCTAAAAAAGAGATTAAATGTTATTTGAGTGAAAGAAAAATGTATAGGGAAACCTATGGGTATTCAATCATGGCAAATGGTTAGATAACTACAAGATAGGAACTTATTATATACATTTTAGTGCTTTGTACTACAGGGACAATGTTCTTGAAATCAATTGATGTATCTGGATTTGTAAGGGGTATTGTTACCTTATTTAGTATTTTTGATAAGATTGTGAATGAAGTTAGATCTCATAATATTGTATAGTTTATCATGGATAATGATAGTTCCTATAAAGCAGTTGGGAAGAGATTGCAAAGCATGTATAATTCTTTTTATTGGGCTCCTTATCCTCCACATTGCATTGATTTGATATTGGAGGATATAGGAAATGCTAGATACTTTCTTATTATTAATGAGACTGTGAAGAAAGTAAAAAACATGACTAAGTTTATCTACAATCGTGCTTGAGTTTTGAATTTAAAGAGAAAGGAGTTTATAAATGGTAAGAATTTATGCCGTCCTGTCATTACTAGATTGCAATTTTCTTACCACTTCTGTGTTTTTTTAAAATGAAGAATAAGTTGAAACAAATGTTTACAAGTAATAAGTGGATTACGTCATAACATACTAGGTCTAATGTTGAGTTGGAGGTTTCCAGAATTATAGTTGAAACTTGTGAATTTTGTTCTCAATGTCAGTTTGTTGTTTGACTTTGTGAGCTTTTGGTCAGGGTACTCCATTTTGCGAATAGTGATGAGAAGGTAACAATGGGATATTTTTATGATACCACAGAGAAGGCAAAAGAAGCAATTAAGGCTAATTTGAAGAATATGCCCTGTTTATATAATGTTTATCTTGCAGTTATAAATAAGAGATAGAAATCACAAATCTACCCTCCGTTATTTTTTGTAGAGCTTTTTTTAATCCTACAGTCTATTTTAGGCAAAATTTCTATAAAAAAAGAGCCGAAGTTAGTATGGGCATGTTGTTAATTATCATTATCATTGTTAGAAGTGAGATGATGCAAGACTTCTTTACGTGACAAATGGAGGTTTGCATAGATGATTGTGGTGATTTTGGAGTACTCATTGCAATAAAGTAAAGAGATAAACTTAATCTAGGTATAAATTTCTTCATTTTTATTACTTGTTTAAATTTAATCGTGACTTTTTTTGTTTATAAAGTTATTTTTATTGTTTTGTAGTTTATTGGTGGAGCCAATTTGAAAATGACGTTCCAGAATTACAAAGGTTTGCAATTCGAATTTTTAGCCAATGTGTAAGTGCGACTGGTTGTGAAAGAAATTGAAGTACATTTAAATTCATTCATTCTAAGAGATGGAATAAGTTAGAACACCAAAGATTGAATGATTTGGTATTTATTTGTTCTAATTTGAAGTTAATAGAAAAGTATGTTTTTCTCATTAATATGTTTAACATAATTTCTCAATATTTTATTTTATTTGTTTATTAGAACTCTTAATAAAACAAGTAGTTCTATTGATCCTCTTTGCTTTGATCATATTAATGTCTTAACGAATTGGGTTTCTAAAGGGTCAAGTTTGTTGAATGAAATTGACTCGGAAGATAACCCTAGTTGGGAGACTATTAATATGTTGTTTGGTGCATTGAGTTCGAATAATGATGACGGTGATAGTGATGATGAAACTCCATATAATGATGATGATTTTGTACCAAATGAAAATTAGAATCAATACAATCTGAGTGAATATATTATTGAATGAGATTCCAAGTTCTTTAGGTATTTCTCTTTTTTTAGCTTTATTTGTGATTGTTGTATATGTTAAATTTTACATATACATTATAAATAACTATAACTATTTTTATTTTAGGTTTCACTTTTACTTTTCTGTATTCCTTAGCATGAGATAATGTAATGATTTTATATTTTGTTCTTACTGTATAATGTTTAAATACAATCAATTGAATATATTTATGTGAATGTATGTGAATGCTTATAATTATAGTTTTGTAATACTTATGATTATGAGTCGTTATTATTTGATGTTTTGATTTTATTAATTGAAGTTTATATTTGAGTTAAATGAATTTTGTATATGAATGTTTGGTGTTCTTATTGTTTGCATTTATAATTAACATAAATAAAGATATAGTTATTAACATATCAAATTTATATTATTATTGATTTTTTAAGATAAGAATTATAGTAAAATTAAAAATATGTAATATAATATACAAGAAAACTATTCTGCAAATTTTATAAAATTTTAATTTTAATTTATAATTTTAAAAAATTATTCAAAATAATATCAATATTAGTCCATACGGACAATCTCATACCAAAACTAAATTTAGTATTAGTATATTTAAAACTTTGGACTAAAGCACGAAACGTTAGGGGAGATGCATACAAAACGAGGAATCGAGCAAGATATTGGTCAAGAAGCAAGTTATGAGGAGACGAGGGTCCCAACGATTAGGAAAGGAATTCTCCCGCTTGTATGCAGGACATGCGTGTTAACGTTGTTGGAATTTTGCTTGGCATAATTTTTGCTGGAATTATGTGAAAAGAAGTCACATTATTCAAGTACATGTGTCCACTCCTTGATGAAGCTGTTGTTTTGGTTGAATTTAAGAGCATTTCATGTGTTTTCTCATTCCTCATCGCGTTTTGCCATTGTGTCGGTCTATCAGTTGCAAAGTCTGCAAATTTCTGCCACTGCTAGAACCCGCATGATACATTTCATTATGTCTTCAAACTCAGGAAACCTTAAGTCACTACAGAGGTTATTCGTCAACGGATTGCGTTGACGGAGTTATATCAATTGAAGTACACCTTGCTCGTCCTCTTATCATTCTTGACCAATTTGTTGCATCATCTATTTGATGTTATAAGGCTATCAAAAGAGACTTAAATGAAAAAGAAAAAGCAAAAAGAGAGTAGGGGTACTAGCATAAAAAAATAAGAGATTGTTTTTAGTTGTAATTTTTATATATTTGTATTGAATTTTGTGTATTATTTTGATTTTTATACTGTATTAGTGTGTTATTTTTTTTAATTTTTGTATTTAACAAAACAAAAAATTAAAATACAAAATCACATTTATACCAAACAAACTTTAACTATAGTAAAAAAATTAAATGCAGTTTTTATCTCCAATTGAAATTGTTATTAAGGACACCGGCCATTGTCTGTGATGATCTGGAAGGATGACTTTAATTACCTTCAATTATTTTTTGAGGTGACCAAAAATAAAAATAAAACCCAACCCCAACCCAAAATTGACGTACCAAATCTAGTTTAAATGGGTTTGATCGTGGGGCTTTAAGAGTTCGGAGTCCAATCAGGCCTGCTGGGAACCCTAACTATCATTCCACTTCCTTCGTTCACTTCTCCATAACAAACATCTGAAGCTATCAACTCTTGCACCTGTGACCTATTATAAAATCTTCCGTCACAATAAAAACATATCCCTTGCTCCTTTTTTCATCTAAATCTCTATTGCTAGTTGTCTTAGAAAATTCTACTGCCAAAATTATCTCTAGCCTTTGTAACCCCAATTTTCGTTGGGTTTAGTAACAATCCACTGGATGGTTTTTGCTCCCGGAACTGACAAGAAAGCCTTATTACTAGGCTTATTACGATTCCCTGTAGAATTGAACGCCGAAAAATCGGTTATTATTATTTTTTTGGGCTAAATCATAGGCCTATTGCAAATTTTTAAGTTTTTGTTTAGTTAAATTTTGATTTTTAATTTTTTAAAATTAAAAAATATATTAATATAATATAAAAATTAAAAAAATATATATAAATTAATATAAAAATACAACAACCGTAATAAAAAATCAAAACCATAACCAAACTAAATATTCTCAAAGATTAAGACTATAAAGATCACCAGATTATGTCAAAAGAAATCAAATTTCTTTCAATAGTCTTCTATCAATAGTCGCTGTCTCAATTTTTTCTATTCTTCTACTGAATCCTTTGAAAATGAGTCACAAAAACGCTACTCTAATGTCAAGATGTAGTCCCTGCCCAGCTCAATTCCTCTAAAGTCAAACGACGCCACTGCCATTTCTCATTAAACAAATGCATGAAAAATTATTCAGTCTTCAATATTTACTCTTTTCATTTTTGAATAATAGAAACGAGGTAACTCAATTCTGGTGAACGGCGTGGTACAGAATAACTATCCTCCAAGGGAACTTCTTGGATCTCCCTCGTAGGTATCCCTTAACGGGGAAATCATTTCCCTGAGTCCCCCCAATAGCCCGTTCTTGCAGTTGACTCATAATTAACTCTTCAAGCTTTCCCTACTCATGTGATTTTGTACCCTCTACCATGTTTAGTAGCTGTTCAGATCACTATCTGTTGAGTGCCTGACTGGAATTATGATCAGTATTACTATTTTGGAAGCAGGACTCAAGTGAAATTTTTTGTGAGATCTACATTGAAGGTCGAACAAAGGACTAACTATTCTGATGTCATTGCTATGATTAAATTAGGTTTTAAGATTTTTCTTCACAAGAATTCAAGAAGATGGAAATTACGAAGGAACTATGAAGAGAGATACCTTGAGAGAAAACACTACTAACTGTATTTCTCATTAAATCCAACATCTTTTTACTAGCCATTACAGGACTACAAAATTCCAATAGTAAATTTACACTTTTCTCTGGAAAAAGTTATGGTTTATCTTGCAATGTTTCAAAAAAAAAAAAACAGTTTAACTTATCTCATACTATTATTTAAATTATTACTTTGTTTCTTAATATTTTTTAAAACAACGTAATTTACTTCTTAAATCATAATTTTATTAAATTTGTATTAATTACTCGTTAATAGGACATACTTAAGAAGACAATTTGCGGAAGTTTTACTAACAGAATACTAATATAGTATTACTTAAATAAAAAAAATATTGAAAATAATTAAATATATTCAAATTTTCAAAAATAAGACTAGATACAAACCAATCTATCTATTTTCTCCTTCTCCCAAATTGGTAAACCCTAGTTTCTCTATTTTGTAAACCCTAATTTGTTGCATCAATTGAAGGAGACCAAGCTGCTCAACTTTGAAAAATAAAGGTGCAAAACCAATTAAGAGAGTGGCATGCAACATTTGGGAATGGAAGCCTCATATTATAGTTCTTCAACCACCAATAATTCCTTTAGCTAGTTTTCAATGCTTTGTGGATTGAATGCGTATTATGGACTATGCCGAACTTTGAATATGCAGATTGTGGTTGAATTGTATGTTACACATTTAATGTGAATTATAATCAATTTCTGTATTGATGATTTTTGTAAGGTTGGCAGCTGCAAGTATTTTAGTTGGTGTGATGACCAACTCGCAGTTAGGACTATGAACAGTATTCAGAGATTGAAGAGAGAAAATGTTAGCTTGAAGCTTAAATTAGGTATGAGTAGCAAAAGGACAATCAAAGACAATGAAATTAATCGAAGAAGCTTTTTAATTTATTTTTAAGAAAAGTAGGATATTATTGTCAATAAGATTTTTAAATGTCTTTATTTTCAAAGTTCAATGCTGAGTGGTTTTGTATGACAAATGTTAATGAACTAGAATAATAAACTTGAATATGATTACCTGGTTTAATATATACTAAGCAATAAAAAACTTCATCAAATACAACTAATCATAAACCATTTTAAATTCAATAAGAGAGACCACTTACTTCAATAATTAGACAACCCAATTCAATAAGAGGGACCAATTAATTCTCAAATGTTACAATCTGTTAAAACGTCAAAAAATTATTCATTCACATTAAGACACAGTATGTATTTCCATTTATTCAGCTTTCATTGAACTGACTTCTTAGTTTATTTCCATTTAAAATTGAACCATTTAGAATGATTTAGAAGGAATCCCAAATCAAGCAGCTCACAAATATCTGGGACCCCAGCTGAATAAAATATTTAGGGTTTCTGCTATTTTCAAAAGAATAATCCAGGCCCATTTTGAAACAAATGAATGGATTTACAGCTTTTCCGCTGAAAAAGGCAGGCAAAAAGAACTTTTTCATTCTCTCTCTCTCTCTCTTTCTTTTGTTCCGTACGTTACGATTATTGTAGTCACTACTGTAATGCGCTGCAACAGTTCTTCTAAATAATTATGCCTACTATGTGCCCTACCTCGGCTGCCCACGTTGTCCCATCTTCTGTTTTTTTGTTCTCGTCTTGTAATTTATTCCATGGTTCACAGGCATCTTGTTCCCTCAGGTGGCGATGAGAACACGAAGATCCTTTGAAATATTTGATGCTTGATGTTGTACATATGAACTTTCAACATCAATCCTTTTAGAAAGAGGATCTTGTTAGAACAGATCGTGTACCTAAATCATTTTTCAGTACTCGAAGTGCTCAAACGTGTGATTCTAATTGAAGACCTGAATGTGAACAAGTAACATAAGATATCATCGATTCCTTGCATAATAAATATTTCAGTACATAGCTCCTTCTCCATGTCTCCTCCCCTCATCTTGAATTATGCGGTCTCTCATTTGATGTTCGAGTGAAACACCAGGGACATAAGGATAACGAGAACCCCATATTTGAACAGTATTTTTGTACACGCAAAGATAGAAGGGAAAATCATACAAACATGTTGTACGCCATACTTCAGTGAAACTTTCTTTTATCAGAAAATGATGGAAATGACTACAACCACAGTGCTTGAAAGCACAGAGAGGATGCTACCAGAATGCATTAATGATCCAGCCATAGAAATGACCTTGTTTTCTGCACAACAAACAACAATAACCAGTAGAATTTAGAACAACCAGAAATTATTAAATAAGATATTGAACCATCACTTGCGAGATTAAGGAAGGCCACTTACTACACTGTTGAGGATGGCAAACGCACTTTAACCCAATACCACAATTCCCATTAGGCTTCTCACATTCATTACAGATATTTGGAACATGATCAGGAATGTCAAAGGAGATGCTTGTCCCAAGTTCGTATTCCTGGTCTTCATCATCCTTCAGCGAACGTCTGTGAACCAGGCTGTAGTGTGAACAATTCAGATCTTTTGGATGAAAACCCTTGTCAAGCTTTTCAACATCTTTCACCAATAAACACCGATAAGAACTTCCAAGTTCCTTATCCAAAGCAGCTGCACATGAACTGAGCTGAGTTCGATTACACCTAAAAGATGACCTCAGAAGGTGTTCCTTCGAGCAGTTGAAGAGGAGAAGTGAGTTGGGCTGTGGAGGGGTGGGAAAACCAGCAGATAGAAGTGAAGGATAAATGTAGTTACTTGAAGAAGAACAAGAACCAGGGTAAGCAATGGTTAGTGTTTTCCTTGTGTAATCAACAGAAGAGACTTGGAAAAGACCCAGAGAGGTTCTAAAGTAGAGCTTCTGAGATCTGCATAAGAAGATTTTGTTTATTGGGGATGAGATATTTGTACTTGGAATCCTAATATTTCCGCAGAAACTTGAAGAAATACGATGGCATATGCAAGTGGTTAGTAAGAAATTGAGAGAGAGAAACAGAGTAAGAAAAATCTCCAGTTTCTTGTGAGCATGCATGTTTATTATCCTGAGAAGAAGAGAAAGCAGTATGTAAAGGTGTAAGCTTGCAGTTCCGTCTCTGATCTGATCCTTAAATTGGTGAAGAAAATTGATCGGAATTTCCTGTTTTTCATGATCAGGTGAAGTAGATAACAGAGAATCTACTTTTAATCTTGTGATGATCATGTGCTACTTTTTCTTTCTATCCCCGAGTGGCGTGTCATTTCCGAAAGTCAATAAAGTAGCATTTCTGAGAATCTCATTTATTTTCTCTTTATTATCAATGTTTTTGTTATCTGGAAGTTAGGAATGTGCAAAGAACTTGTTCTTTAAGCCCATGCTCTCTTTGGATTCTGCATATTTCTCCTGTTCCTCTTACTTTTCTTTTATGACTAATGAATGATAAGGCCAAATGTTGTGTCACCTCTCATCCATGTGTCTATTCACAAATGTTCAAATAATGTATGAATTGGAACTTGATTCCCAATTGAATAGAGCACACTAGGGCACAGAACAAGACAGGAGACTCTAGGCGTAGCTATAAAAGGAGCTACATATTTAAGGGTAATCTATTAAATTTGAGTGTCATCAGTTACAATTTTCATCTAGATTTAGTAGCGCAGTCAAAAAGTAATCAATCCATGATGTTTTGACTAAGAGCAAAGAAATGCATCATTGAATTGAGAAAAAGGATTGAGGAGAATACCATTTATGTGAGATACCAATAATACAAATATGAAACAAATTGCCGTGGAATTGGAATGCTACAAGCGATAGCCAACAACAATAATACAAGCCATACGCATAGAAATTCACACACCATCACAAAAATTATTGTCTACAAATCTCAGTTTAATTATAGGATTAAAGTGAACGGATCAAACGGGTGGCTTAACTCGAACAGCTGGAAAACCAAGAACCACAATTTTCTCAATAGCTGCAGAAAATGTAGCAGAGTATTCAACATGATTAGGGTGGCTCTGAAACGCGGTGAAGTCCTCCTTTTTCTCAAATGTCATTGAGAAGGCATGTGTAAAGCCTTGAGTAAGCATCTCATGCCCTTCTATATCCTGTCCCCTGAATGTCAAGACCAAGTGCAAAAATGGTTTATTGCATGAAACTTCCATTAAAAAATGGCAATTTTCTTTAGTTGTTACACCAGTAATTTTACCATGAAATAAGGAAGCCAGCTTAAGGAACCTTGGGTAACGAGAAACAGCTAGAACTGCGAACTTCTGCTGCATAAGTTCTTTATTTCTTTCTTCCAATCTTTTTCAATGTATGATATTCATTATCACAGCTCGATGTTTCTCGTTGGTTAGTTGCTTAAACAGAAATTAGTAGTCTCATGCTCCAAATTTGATTTCCTTAAGCTGATAAGAGAGAAGTATAGAGATTACATGAATACTCACCACTCGAAGGACTTGACATGATCGACGTCTGAAACCAGTTTCTCCATCCCTTTAACGATCTCCTCCACTAGAACACCTTCTTTGAACTTAACAATCACCAGATGCTTGAACTCTGCCATTGGCTATTGAAACCATAAGCCAAAATGTATCACTAAAAGCCTAGTATTTATGCAGAGACAGACACACAAACACAAATGAATTATTCGTCTGTCAACTTTCACATCCTGTCCCTCCTTAACACTTTCCAGTTTGCATACCTAGTAAGTGAGTAAAGATATTAGCCTATTTGTGGGTCATCCGGTGATTTATATCGAAATAAGCAATCAAAGAATAGTGATCAACTATTTTTTTTTTATTTAAAGTAAGCTGTTGGGGGAAGATGTAGATATGGATCTTAGTCTGTCGACCTACTAATTCTAGTCATCAGCTTCATGGTTCCTTCTCACAGTAAAAACCTGTCTGTCTTCTCCACATGCATGGGTCCTTCAGGGTTAGTGCCACCATTTTCTTTAAAATTGAATTTTGTTATGATCTGACAGGCCCTTTCTTTCTTTCTTTCTTTCATTATTTTTCATATTTTTCTGGTTCGTGGTGATCGACACGGGGAGTAGTACTTTTTGTCTAATGAGACCCGTTTCCACTCTGATGAGTTCTCATATCTACTACGTTTTTTTCTTCATTCCCTGACGTGATCCAAGCACTGTATGACAGAACTTATCCATGGAAGAGGCCTCATCTTTATCTTTAAGGAATCTTTCTTTCAAGGCTTTTCACAATGAGAGAAGGAAGCCGTGTGGTTATACTCGTAAAATGATGATTTGTGCACATCGTGGCTTAAATTCCTTGCACACTATGATGAGTGGTTTTGATCAATCCCAACTGGCAGACCTTGATTAGATACCGTGTTTTGTCAATTAGCATATGGCTAATATTTGATTCAGTCAATTCAGTATTAAAACTAATCAACAAGCCGTAATGGATATTGGTTTTGATGGAAAACAAATCAACAATTGGTACAGCTTGAATCAAAAGTTATTGCGAACTTTAAACATGGAAAATTCAACCACAGACATCGGGGAAATCAACAATTCAACATTTCTAATCAGCATGTTTAGGCTTTTTTCGTCACTTCTGTCAAGCTTACAAAAACCCCTTACCAAACCTTTGCACACACGTTTTAGCAGAGGTTTAATATTGTTATGGATTTTAGTTTTTAGTTTTTAATTTTTAATTTTATATAATTTTATTAATTTTTATGTATGTTTTTAATTTTTGTGTTATTTTTAAGTTTTTTTACATTATTTTTTAATTTTTATATTATATTTTTCAGTTTTTATGTTTTAAAAAATATAAAATCAACTATAAACTAAAACTTTACCAAACATAGCCTTAACTTTTGCCTGGCTTATGCAGTCTATAATTTTTATTAGAAGTTATTTTTTATTTTATTATCAATGAAATCATAAAGAATTTTTGCATTTTTATTTATGACAGCTTGAATAGGTGTAGTGACGTATATTATCATCATCATATAGAGATTGCTTATAAGAATTATGATAGGCATAGCCAATGCCTCCAATAACTGTGGGTGCTGCAGTGAATAAGAAGGATTTGCGAACAGCTATTTTGAGAGGAATAATATGACCTGGTTCCCTTCTATTTTTCCTTATAATTTTTTTTATTTTTAAAAAATAAAATATATTTATTTGAGATTTATAATAAAATTGAAAATTAAAATCTATTTAATTTTTTTATTCTTATTATACTATTAGATGTTAATATTAAATTTTAATTTAATTTATTTTTAATATACTAAATTATATTTTAAAATTAATTT